>JABANP010000079.1:0-162415 GCA_013115135.1 Perkinsus olseni | reverse complement strand
ATTCCCTGTGTATCGCATCTCAGGTCACGAGAGCTGGTCCAGGCCACTGGAATGACCCCGATATGTGAGTTGCCGGACCCTCACTGCATCGCCTGCTGTTCCTACCAGTACCCTCCGCTCATTAGCCTCGCCCTCCTCTCAGGATCCTGGTCGGCAGCAACGGTCTGAGCCTGTCCGAGCTGGCAGTCTGCAGTTCTCCCTGTGGGCCATCCTAGCCGCCCCTCTGTGAAGATAGGCGTCGTAGCAGCGTTGTTGTGGCTGTAATCTGATGCCCTCAAGCAGTATTGGTATCTTTAGCGCTGTAGATGCGTGACAGCGGACCTCGAGCGATGCCCCTGGGCGAGAGATCACTCAGAGATGAGGAGGTCATCGCGGTCAATCAAGATCCTCTCGGGAACCAGGTGGGGAAGATGAGATTCTCGCCCTTCATTATTCCGGCAACTTATGCGGCCGAATCATGCAGCCATCGCCAGTGTTGGCTTTACCTCTGCTGTTGGCTTCAGGCCCACGTAGCATGGTCAGAGAATGGAATTAGGATATGGATCAGAGAACTCACCAGCAACGTCACTTCGGGGGATACCTGGGCGGTTCTGCTGCAGAATTCGAATGCTATTTTCGGCCTAAAAGCGGTGGTGCTACGTCCAGCTCAACATATACCTGGATGGGATGATCGATCCACCCGGTAAGCATGGCCATCAGCTCTTAATCATCTCCTCTTCAACACCATGCTGCTGACGCGGGGGTCGAAGAGCAAACGTGTGTCATTAGTAGCTGTTGAGTCACTCAACTTGAGTGGGTCTGTTCGGTAGGGCAGGGGAAGGGGGGGGGGCATCCAACCGAGCAATGCTCTCCGGGCATTGCCCAGCAATCGATGGCATGGTCTCCAGCCGACGCCACGGCCAACGAAATTTCGCACTTCCAATGTTCCTCTTAGGTTCAGCGTGCGAGATATACTCGGGGGCCGAGATGTTGGGCTGTTCGAGAGAGAGTACTCCGTTGAAGTGGAGACATCTTCTGTTCACTTCATCGTCATCCGGAAGGCCATGAATAACCCTGTCCATCTGCACCTCTCGAAACCGGAGGAAGTCATCTTGATGTGACTAGGCTTTATCTAATTGGCATCGTTTCTGTCATGCGCGAAACAACTGTTTTGTTACCACGCCTGCGTTCTTAGAAGCTCGATAACACGCTTGGTGCTCCTAGAGCTCCTAGTGCATGGGCTTCGACCCACTTCGGTGAGGTCCGAAACATCGCGGAGTCGCGTGGGATGGGCGAACGTTGACGTAATGTAGTGTTCCAGAGTGAGGCGGAGTTGTGAACTCGTGAGAGTGACGCGCGCTAGCTCATATCCGATGTAGTTCATTTCATTGACTTGTCTGTTGGAGAGAATGGTAACTGCGTCAAATCAAGATGGTGCTCTGCAGTGCGTTCTCGAAGGGGGATTATCAGCATAATAGAGGCGGACTAGGAATGAATCTCAGTTTCTTAATTGTGGTATATCATGACTTCACGTACCTTCTATGGCTACCGAGTGGGCTATGGTTCAGAGTTCACCGTGCGTTTTTGTGAAACGAAGGACTGCTTACCCCGCTATACGGACGTGTTGGAACATGTGAAGACTGTTTGGCCCGAACTTGACGGTACCGATTTCTCTGTCGTGTACTACGACGAAAAGGGGAGATCGTGTAACATCTTCATCACGGGTTTGCGTTCGCTGTTTGCTATGGCTGGTCGTGAGGTGAGGCGCCCTGGTGGAGTTTCTCCTATCTTACTTGACCTAACTGTCGTTCCTGGGCCGGCGGGTTCAAATCCCAGCCATCCTGGGACGAGCGGATTGGAGGAGCAGCAAGGCGACGGGGGTGTACAGGTGAGAGCTCCTCAAGTAGTTCCAAGGCCGCCACGGTACCGCTACCAACTAACCTTTGATGTCCGATGTTTCGTGAGTACGTGGCATCAGGCGATCGACTTCTCTCTTGATACTATGCGGGAAGACGTAGCGAGGGTGTGGCCAGAACTTGCCGCCAATACTGTGCAGTTCTTCCTCTGCAAGGACAAAGCCGGCCGTTCTTGGGAGGTGACCGAGAAGTCGAGCATGAGTGGTCTATTCGATTGCTTTGCTGAGGAGACGGTGAGATCGGATGGTCATACCGTACTCATCCTCAAGCTGGAAGTCAGGCTCGAGAGCACTCACCACGAGAGTAGGAGGGTAGGGAACATGGGAAGCTACGTATGAAACTGCTACCCCTATGTGCTAGTTACTGAATCCTGCGATGCTTACCTTGTCACCTCATCAGGCGCCTCTACCGATTCCGTGCCTGCCTTTGCTCCGCCCTCTTTGGAAGGAGATCACCAAGAGCCCTCAGTGCACGAATGTTCTGATGCCGGTAGGATGATATGAGCTTAGTGAGTCCACTAGGCCCTAGTGACTAGGGTCCCTGATATTTCTTTTAGAGCACAGCGTTGGGCCAGCGTCGGACTCGTGGATCCTCCCCGCCACAGGAGAGAAGTGATCATTCACCATTGAACAGAGTTTCCCGTTATGCCATAGAAAGTATCACATCATCATCGTTGATAAGTAGGAATGTCATTATCACATCATCGTTGATAAGTAGGAATGTTATTATCACATCATCGTTGATAAGTAGGAATGTCATTATCACATCATCGTTGATAAGTAGGAATGTTATCATCACATCATCGTTAATCCCGATTCTCCTATAATAGTCGTTTGCGTTGAGTGATCATAAACCGAATCATTAGGCCCCTGTCGCATGCGACTATCACGCTCGATCGCTTCTTGAGCATGGACCAGATCACACGAAGGAGCGGCCAGCCTCCAATCTCATGGCAAAAAAAACTCGAACCCTCCCAGCATGAAAAAAATCATGACTCTCAGAAATCAGTGCATCGTCCCTTGTACTGCCAATCGCCATGTCTCGTCGGCTCTGGCCCTTCATACCTGGACAAGATTGCCGACACTGCATCAACAGCCCACCTGACCCCACTACTTGAATCCACATTCACCTTCCAATGCCCCCCATAGTGGAGCTCCCTCATCGCTCTTGTAATAGGACGCCTGCTCGGCCTCGTCAATATCACTATCATCATCCGTACTCGAGTCACTCGAGGAGATCGGATCTTCCTTAGTAACTGGCCAACGTGAATCCCCGACTTCCGTTCAATCTTGCCTCGAACCTTTGGCAGCCTCCTGCCGTGCCACAGCCCTATACTCCGAGTCCACGGGAAACAAAACCTGATGTCCACGCTCGGTGCCCTTTCCCATTATCGTTACTACCTCCATCTGAGATTCCTCAGCTTGCTGTTGGGCCTTCGAGACGTTCATTGATGCAGTCTGGCTCTCTGTAGAAGCAGAAAATCTTCGCAGTGCGGGAACGCCAAAGATTCTCCACCCTGGTCTCGCTAGAAGGCGGATACTCTCCGGTCTGACGTACCGTAACATTTAGAATGACTGAGCGCTACTCATACCACACCTCGCGTGAAACGCAACAGGAGGGGGGAAGGCAAACATACACAAAAACGCTGATGCTTAACTGGTTGTTGTGGTAGCAGGAGCATAGGGTCCTCAGGAATGCCGACGTGACGTCACCGTGGTCACCGGTAAAACAACACATTGGAGGGTGTAAGAATGACGATGATGCCATCGGACTCCAACCTAGGGCAGTGGTGCTGGATGAAGAGAATCTTTCGGCTGCGCATTTTGACATGATACAGTTTAAGAGGTAATAGTATTGGATCATATCATAGAGGGGTCCATCTGCTCTATGACCTCCTCACCAGTATCGGGGTCGATGCCGTGTATGTTAACATACTTAACAGTAGGGATAGGGTTCCACTTATGTTCTTGAGCATAGACATATATACGATAGATAGCCAGTTGCTTGCCATGCTTGAAGGCCGTCGCTCGATACCTACCATCCGTTCCCTTAATCACAGTCAAGGGTAGGGACTTCACCGCATGTAGGGTGAGCAGGAAAGTGCTGAAGAGACTGCCTTCGGAAAAGAGTATTCTGACACCTTTATTACTCATCATCTGTGCCAAGGTGATTCTCTCCGGTGCTGCGCAGGGCTTCATCGGCCCTGTCCATCCTTTTGAATAGCAGCCGTACGCTAATTTACTCTCGAAAAAAATCCAAGCTCTTTATGGAGCTTCTCAGGATCGGATACTTCGGGATGGTCGCTGAATCTCACCCAAAAACCATGGACGGGTTCGTGCTGAAACACACTTTAATTTCGAGGCGCGTGACGTCACCCTCCCTCCTCCCCTTAGCACCTGGTCACGCTTGCCGTTATCATCGTATTTTACTCTGTAGGCCACCGTGTTATCATTCTTATTACGAGTAATGATGATGAGCGTGGATGGGTCGTTGAAAAATGGCCGCCTACCATTCAACACCTGTTGCTATTTTTCCACTGTTGCCCCCCTACCTGTTTTTTTCTAGCAGCAGTGGGGAGCCCCTCTGGTCCGCTGCGGGGATGTGGTTGAACGGCCCGACGGGGTTGCTCGGGTCATAGTCGCCGAGACTTCTCACTTGTGGAGATACCATTACAAATGGGTTGATTAAATCTACGACAGATGGGGTATCTTAAGGTCATGCGTGCAAGATACAGAAATGGTTCATCTTGGCCGGCCACTCTCTTCACAGCCTTAACAGTGTTAATTTAACACCCCATCTTTAACCATCCTATTCCAGTTCTTTTGCTCGACCTTCCTAACAGAGGCACTGTATGCCCTCCACCCGTTCACTTTCCCATCGCCTAATGACCCACAGAAACCGATAGACAACATCGATTGATCACGAATTACCTGACCTCACGCGCCATAAAAATTACGCGCGCGCCCCAAACAGCGAATGATGAGTGTAAGACTGAGCCGTGAGTTGAGTTTTTCTATGTCCACTGCAATGGATCGTATCATAGACATCTACACGACAGTAGTATTGGTAGGGTTGGTACTACTCGCCCCTTACACGAAGGTGGAGGAGAGCTTCAATATGCAGGTAGGGAGGGTTACGGCTCAGGGTAATACCATACTTCTCCTGACTCTAGGCCGTCCATGATTTCCTTTATCACGGTACAGACCTACAGGCCTACGATCATGTAGAATTCCCAGGCGTGGTTCCAAGGACCTTCCTAGGTGGTGGAAGGGTTACTCCTCTCTCCCGCTCAGTAGTTGTCTATCAGGGTCTCTGGTCCTGGCAGTATCATCCTGGCCTACAGTAAGGCTGATGGACTTGACAATGGGGCACTTACAGGACAACAGGATACTCTCACTGTAGCACACCACTTAACCCCTGGAGTGATGGCGCGTCTGCAGGTACGTGGTGAGAGGGACCATGGCGGTGATAGCGGCAGCAGCACTACGACGGTTGAGGAATGCGTGCCCAGCGTCAAGCAAGCCGGCCCTACCAGTACTAGCCTCCGGTGGTCCTTGCTGCTGTTGAGATTCTCTCAGGTCGTCATTACACTGTGCGTCACGGGTTGCTTCCATCTCTCGTTCTACTACACCAGGCTACTTCCAAATTCATTCGGGCTCATACTGAGTACGTTGATGCGGTGGTTGATGTTCGCTCAGCAGCATCCTCAGGCAGGTACGTACAGCCTAGCATTGTACATTGAAGGGAAGACTTTTACAGCCATGCAAGTCATGGTACCGCACCTTTCTCTCTTCCTCCCTCCCGCACACCCCTGTCACAGACCTTCACAGCGTTGGTGTTCCGCTGCGACCTGCTAGCGATATCGCTAGCCCTGGGTATCGAGGTCATCGCGCGGGAAGTGATACAACACAGCGGCGGCGCGAGGACGGTAGGTTGATGAGCACTCGGTTTTGTCTCATAGTGTCCGTGCAGTTGATCACGTCTGTGGTGGTAGTGAAGTTAAGCGCTCTCAAGGCAGCAGTCTACGGGGTAGTACTGTCGATACCGCTGGACACTCTGGTGAGGAGGGACTTGGTAGAGGTGAATGGCAGCGAGCCTCGATCAGATGTGGCAACCAGGGATGGTTATGTGGCCGGAGGGGTGGGTGTTTTGGTTCAATGCTGTTGAGAATAAGTCCTACCTCTGGGGTACTCAGCCCTGGCATTGGTACTTGACTAACGCAACTATACGGGTAGGGTGATCGGTACGTCTGTCGCCGACTGCAATCATCAGCCTTCGCTCAGGGCCTTGGACCATTGCTTTTACTTCTACCACTAGCTGCCTTGGGGCCTCCAGTGGGGGCTTCGGATAAGCAGGTAAATGCGTAGCTGATGGGATGAGGTTTTATGATTCTCTTCGTCGAAGCGTCGATTCTCGATAATCTAGGGGAGTGCCTCGTGTCATGCATTTTCGGCTATCCACAAATCTGTCCTGAACACAGTCCCTGTGGGGATATGGTCACATCTTCAAACCCGAGACTCAGTAGCCGAGCCCAGCCCGATAGGGTGTCGGGCACTCCTGTCATCATCGGACGTTGGAGGGCTGTACAACATATAGCAATTCAGTAACGAATCAGCTAGATGATTGCCTGTCGCCTCAGCAGTGGGGGCTGCTGTATCAGGAGGGAAATTCTATTGTGTCATTGGAGGAGCCTTCCGGGAGTATCACATTATATACCGCAACTCGGTTGCTTACCGGGCATGACTGCTCGTCGAGACACTGCGGTACCTAGAGGGTGCTTAGCGAAATGGCCTGTAGGTGCTCTTCGCCCTTGCCGTGTCACCATCACGATGATGGTCACAGTAGCGATAGTGTCGTTTCAAAGCATTGCGAGAGTATTTCTCTGAGAGAGCGCGATGATCCTAGATTAGAAGTGGGTGGAAGTACGGGTACGGTCGAGTACGGTACGGGTACGAGTACGGCTCCGTACACGTACTACCCGTCGCAGCGGTTCCCAAGTACCGTACTAGTACGCCGTACTTGAAGTACGGCGTAATAAATACACGTATGCCTTGTTTAATATATTTAATACGTACTAATTCTCCGTACCCGTACTAAGTTGACAGTTTGAAACCTACTTCGTACCGTACTTTCCTCGACTCCAGTACGGTTGCCCAGCTCTATCCTAGATGCTATCAGGAGTTAGAATAGATTTAGCGTGCATTCGGGGACGCTGTAGAGCATCGCTCGGCCCATAGTTGAGGTGCCCACTGTTGTGGAGTGCAGAATGGGGACCTCATCCCTTCTTCGGACCCAGTTGAGCATTATATCGCCTATCGCAGGCCCGACTCGAGGAGGGCTTATCATCCTGTTGTTGCAGGTGCTCCCCCTTTTACCATTAATAATGGTATGGTACGTGGCCCCGGTCAGCGTGCTGTCCCTACTACCGCACAAGGAGATCAGATTCATCTTCCCTAGCCTCCTGGCGTTAGCAGTAGTAGCCGCTTGTGGGGCCTATCGGTACAGAGAAGCTAATCGATCATCGGGGCGAGCGCGACTACTATTTCTCAGGTTGCTGCAGTATCTTTCGCCGCAGGCCAGGCGATATGGCCCCGAGGCGTACAACTCGAAAGCGGCGAAGATTATGGCGTTGATGGCGAGGAACCGGGTGCTTAGGACCTGTGTGTTACGAAGTGGATTGATTGGGATAGCAATTGTTACAGTGAGAGGGGTCGGGATAATGGGCTCACACTGTTGAGGGCGTGGGCCCATCTCTGAACTCAGTGCCGCTGCTCCTGCTGCTGCGGGAAGTTTGTGTGAGTAGAAGTTGTAGCTCTGCCCGTTGGCGGGTATGGTCTTGTTTTTGATATCATTGCCCGCCTAAGGTCGTTCTCTTCGGAGCACGAGCAGCGGCCTCGATATACAACTACCCCAGTGGATACGCGATGCAGCAGCTATCCAAGGTTGTCATGCGGAGCCGACCGGATGGCGCGGTGAGCCCGTACGTCGCGCGCCACAAAATTGACGCTTCCCTGCCATCAGATCCTCGCCGGGAGGGACAATCCGGCCCATCCACTTCTGCTGGGTCGTTTCAACGTATCTTCAGCTCTCCCCGTCGTGGTGGAAAATGCTGAGCTCGCTGGGCGTGGTGAGGACGGCGGAACGCCTCTGTGCTCCCGAGTCGCCTTGGATTCAGATGCCTCTCACTCCGACAAGAAGTTCTGGGTGGAGCTGATCGGGGAGGGGGACGGTCTCGAGGGGCAGTGTGTGATACACGTGGACGTCTTCAGTGCGATGAGTGGGGTGTCTCGATTTGTGCATCCGATCAACACTATTTGCACGGTGGATGAGACAGAAGGTCTACAGTGGACGGATCGTGCCGCGATGGTAGTACGGGAGAGCGCATAGGCGCATAGAGCGTAACGGGATGGTCCCTGGTTCTATCCAATCAGAGTCGGTATTCGTTCTTGATGAGTGAGAGACACGACACCCCGCCCAGTGAGGGAGTTCGAGCTCCTCTTCTCCACCCTCGGATACCACCGATTCACCCTCCTGCCCCTCCCTTCAGTGATAGCTATCGTAATACACTCGTCCGTCGCAAAGGAGAGATGCTCGTCCCTGCAGGCACTGAGGCCTCAGGTTTTTCGTCTACAGGAATCGGCATCGTACCAAGATAGTATACGACGAGGAAGCGTGAGTACTCTGACCACATGTTTCACTTCAACAACATTTTTTTCTGTTGTACCACTCTTCGGGTTGTCAATCCATCGGGGCCTGGTTTTTTTCCATTAGTCGCTCGCCCAGGTCAGAGTGATCAAACTTCCAGTAGCCTTCCAGCTCCTCACGGCACCGGCCTCCTGTCTGAGGCATCTTGCGGGAGGTGCAATCTAGTGGATGGCCGGGTGGTGGTATCATAAAAATTGTACGTTTGATGCTCGCAAAAGAACTAATGTGTCTCACTGTAAGTGTCTGTCTTGCCTTCCTTGTGTAGTCTTGCATTTCCCTAATGTCTCTCTATGGTTCCCCTACAGAGCCGAGGAGGGTGGATCTACCAGGTATGTTCGGGTGCCTAGCAGATGCAGGTGATGCGGGAGTGGCGGCATTGGAGTCGGAGATGAAGAAGTGCATGAAGGAGGCCGATCAATGGTGAGCCCCTCGTCCGCTGAGGGCCTGGGGTTACAAACGGAAAAAAGCTTCTTTGCGGAGCGGACATTCGAAACCCATCGACAGAGAATAGTCGATAGCACTGTTCCTGAGTAACCAGAGAGTCATCAGTATCACACCGGTGGTGAGGATAGGGGCAGAATGCAAATCGTGAAAGATCACTCAGCTCTGGGAGAATGATTGATGATAGGATGAGTGGTTTGTGGGCATCGTATTTGTTAGTGGCTCAACAGACGGCAATCGCTCGTGCTCTCTCATACTGGGGGGCTCTTTTGCCGTTATGCCCTTTATGGGAGGGTGTATCATTCACCTTAGCGATCATTCTTGCTGCTGTTGTACTCGCTAGCACACTTGTGTGTACTTGCTACTTGAAGCAATTTCCAGAACCTTGGGGCTATGCTGCCCTCAACCACCTCACCACACGCTAGGACAGTACCACTCGGGGTGTCCCTTCGCGGACCTATCATCCTGTTTTAGTCTAGAGGATATACTCAGTCAAATACCGTCATGGTTGGAGACCCGGGGTGTCCCCATCCCGATGAAGCCTACCGTCATGACTGCGCCCCTGCTCAACCCTCAAGGTGGCAGCAACAGTGCATCTCCGATCTCTAGTGAACCGTTCAGGCCCGCCTGCTGCCTCCTCCTCCTCGTCGGTGCCAGCAGACTCCCTCTGTTGCTCGAGTGTGAATGATGAGAGCGAGGAGGACCTGTCCAAGGGTCCTGCCACTGCTGCAGCATCCTCGGTACCGGTGCCACGCTCTCCTGGGGACAAGCTACTGTAAGGCCACTGCTATCATCACCCGTACCAGTGTAGTATCATCAGCCTCTGTTAAGAGTAGTAGACACGATGTTTGGTCGCGTTAGCCCCCATCGAGGATGTCGTCGTCATGGTCTCTGTTGCCCTCAGGTCTATAGGTAATCATTCTGTATTCAACCTCGGGGACCAATCCTCGGTGAGTCTCCTCGTTGTTGTGATAGCATCTCACAACCGCTCCCTAAAGCCTATCCTCCATCTTGCCTTCATCAGTGTTCTGCTGCTGCTGCTGCTATGATACCCAACAACGATACCCAGCGGTCTCGCGTTAGGGACCTAGCTAGCAAGTTCGAGGTGGGTGCCTTCTTGATGGGGTCCTCCTTGCTGAGACCTGACATTTGCGTGGCAGGCGAAGAAGCAGTCCTCTGCAGCACCTCGTCAAATTACTCGTACCAATACTACTACGTCTATGTCGGCCTCTGTGAAGCGGCAGATGAGCAAAGGCAGGCTTGGGGGGGTCTCGCATTCGACAGCGTGTTGTCGCCTGCACGCTCTCCTCTCCTAGACTGATCGAAAGGGCGGCAGAACCCTTTTGCGGTACGGAAGGTCGAACCGTCGTCACGTTTGGTGTTGCGGGTGGCATCTCTTGGAAGACAACAGTCGATGCTGCCCTGCAGGTTACTTCCCCGATGCCAGTCCAGTAGGGGTGGTAGACCCACCGACTCCGGCCTGGGCCAAGGGGAGGAAGAGTATAGCGGAGATGATGGAGAGCAATGATGATAATGGTCAGCCGCTTTTGACCGGATACCACTCCTTCCGCAGCTCCTCCAGGAACCGCTCAACTCTCGGCGTGATGCGCTAGGTGATGGACACTTTGCGTGTACTCTGTCAGTTTCCCCGATTGCCGGGCAGAAGGGCGGTGGAATGGAGTTGGACGTGAAGAGAGCTGTTGGTGGGTCATCATTATCATCACCAGCACATCCCACCATCATGTGCGGTAGAGAGTCTTCCTAGCGAGTACGAGGTCTCCAAGGTTTTCTCGACTCCGATACCACCAGCGGGCAGTGGACAGAGCGACGGCAGCGGCAATAAGCGTGAGAAGAGACCAATCAATGCTGCATTGGGTCGGAAGACCTTTATCGCAATGCTATCGCATCCTCCCTCGCTCGGGCCATCCACGAATGGCGTCCGGGAGAGCTCGCCTCATTGCAGCATCCTCGGAGGACCTTGGCTCTGGACGGAAGGTCCTCCTCTCGACCACAGTGAGCAAGAACACTGCACATCATCGAATAACAATAACAGGCGGGAAGGTGACCATCGTTACAGCTGCACCGCCGCCGCTGGTCGTCCATGCCTGACAGGTTAAACGCTTGAGGAGTCTGGACTCCCCGCCGAGGTTCGACGATCAGTAGGCACACTCTTTTGTGAGGCAGCAGCTCTAGGCTTCTCGTCAGATATCCGATCTCGGAGTATGATGAGGACACAGATGAGCATTCAGAGGATGCCAGGCGAAAGGTGCGTCTCTCCCGTAAATCTTCGCTGTGCGCACGGTATCTTTCCTGCTCAGCATATTCAGGGTTGGTCTTTGGAATGGAAATCGATGGTATTGGCTCAGTCCAACACGGATCCCGATAGCATCTTTGGTGATAGGATTCCGAGTTGTGATATTGGCCAGTAAGGTATCTTTGACCTCTGTTTATGGCACGGATGTTTGCAGAGTGTTCGGAGACATCGTCGCCTCGGGGCAGCTGGATCCACCCAACACCCAATCATTCAAGTAAGTGCGGATATTGCCGCTGCATGGCAGTGCTTCACCGCAGAGACTACATTCGAATTAATGACAAGACCGGCAGACGAGGCAGCACCGGCAACTGGCGATTTGATGAGCTACTGGACGAAGAGGTTTGGTAGCCATCACCGAGGGCGTGGACTCTACGGCTTTCAGATATACACTTACAAGCAGAAGATGAAACAAAACATCAAAGCTGGTGGAGTTGCCGGGCCATGTGGTGGGGTGATGGCCTGTGGTGTCAGAGAATGTGTTTGTGGATTGCTCACCGGATGCTGAGGTCGATGGGAGCGTCCTCGATGAGGAGTCCAACATCTGCATGCCATGAGCTCCCAGCAACAACAACAACAACCAACTGCAGCAGCATCATCGTCAGTTGAGGTGTTGATAGACTCCTAACACTTTGTCGGAGTATTGACGACGTCTCAGGTGACGATCATCATACAGTAAAGGCGAGAATCAGCCGTCTCGTTCAACCGTTCTATTATCATCGATGACTATACTTGTTATCGTCGTCGTATTGTTGTAACATGCACGGTACACGTATCATCATCGATAATACTACTAAAGGGCTTCTTCACATTGTGTGGGTTTAGTTCCAAGTAACATGTCGGAGTTTGTACCGCTCTGTTATGTCGTCGGCCAGCAAAGCCGACAATACTATTTCTATACTCTAACCGCTAAGTTACAGTTAGTATTTCATACATCACCCACGGCAAGGGCACTTGAAAACACAAGATGATAATAATAATCAAAGCACCCAAAGGGCAATAACATGTCGTTGTTCACTCTTCATGGGATGGTTCGCCATCCTCTAACAATGATTCGCTCTGCTGCTCGGCAGCAGCAGCCTCACGACGAGTGATGCGTTTAACGCTCGCCTTGGCCTCCCTCTCTTCAGGAGACCATAGCTCTTGTGTAGCATAAGCAGCCAATGCAAACTATCAAAGGACACAATTACACACAGTGTTTGTGCAGTGATGACTTACCAGGGCTACGAAAGCGAACGCGCAGATGGCAATTTTGACGGCATGAGACCCGCCTTCCTGGGGCTCTGACGGATGCTCCCCTTGGTCCTCGCTCTCGGGTGCCTTCGTTGTTTCCGGTGCTGCTGTTGTCGTCGGCGCCTTCACCGGTGCTTCCGTGGGAGCCTCTGTCGGTGCTTTCGTTGGTGGCGTCGTTGGTGGTTCCGTAGGCTTCACCTTCGCCTCCCTTTCCGGTTCCCAGTCGAAGGTTGCCTGGTCATCTAGTAGGCATTTCTTGAGCACCTGTGCCCACCAGCTCAGCCGTGAACAGCCCCTCGGCTAGCATTACCGAGACGGGCTCCGACAGTGCCTTCCCCGATATATCATAGACTGTGTTGGAGGCGGCCGCGACGTGCGCCTCACCGTTACGATAGTGCCCGCCGCCACAGCCGTACCTGCACAACAGGGCTTGGCTATTCGTAGAATGATGCATTGGCGATGGTACATGATTCGTAACAAGGCTATGTCGTGAGCTGTGAGGAAGGCTCGATTGCCTATGACCTCCCCAGCTGTCTTCCCCAGGACCTGATGGATATGTTGATGGAAGCGTGAGCAGCAGGCGATGCTCTACTCTCCGCGGGGCAAGGGTCGCGGGACAACTCTCTCGTCTGAAGCGGCCGAAGGAGTAATGGCAGGCGCCCCCATGAGTGATGCTAGCCACATCGTACGGCACAGCTGAAGGGAAGTGATATTAATTTCGTGGCGCGCGACATGCAAGTCGGCCGTTTACTCAGGACAGTCTCCTCCCATGCTGTTCCCGTTCCTTGTAAGGTCCTGAGAGTTGAGCATCAGACTCCCTGGTAAACTGACCGAAGACTCACTGGAAGCTCATCTTCATCTCCTTGTCCTTCGACTGTATTCCACCGTCGATGTTGCCTTCATTCACCTGCCATCACGAACAACAACCGTATGGTGACGACCGTGGCCCACTAGACCCTACTTGCAGGTACTCTTCCCTGTCCGGTCGCTGATGCTCATGAGCCACACCGAGGACGTGCATCAACAGGTGGAATGCTGTGCCGACGTTGAGGCAGCCGCGGCCTGAAGAAGGCGGCCGGTGGGCTACCATGCAAGGTCACTGACGATGCAGCCTTACCCAGGTTGATGACATTCTTGTGGACAGTCGAGTAGCCGAGAGAGGCAAAGCAGCCAACATCATCATCGCCCCTAATGTGGAGGACTTGGGCGTTGGTTGGGTTGCCCTGCTGCTTTGTGTCGGTAAAATTGACGCATGGTGCCTATCAGAGCGGAGATGCCCCGCCTGGGATTCGAACCTGCGTCGTGCGACATAACTCACCGCAACTGATATGTGTTTCATAGCTTCCTTCACTATCGACTGGACACAGGGGCTAGCACTTTGATCGAATTTGTACCTTAAAACCGGACTACCCGAGGGACCCCAAACGGTCCTCAGTTACAGTATCTCGGACGCCTTATCGGGAGAGTGGGGCCAGATCTCCCAGGCCGGCGACTGGCCTTGCAGGAGCGTGTCAGGCACGAGCATGTCAGCATAGCGGTTAGCGGGTGGTGACCTGCTGCATATACAGATGATGATGACGCTCGAGGCGATGGGAGGGTCGTACCCGGCGAAGGGCTCCGATAGGGTATGGCCTTTGTATCCTACTCGTAGGATCTCAGTGGTTGTGAACTGATAGTAGAGGGCAAAGGAATAAAATGCCGGATGCCGGGATCGAACCGGGGACCTACCTTCATCGGTCGACTGCCATCAATATTCATCAACCGTGCCATCTCCGTCTCATGGAAGGTACCCTGACTAGCATGTACAGCGGCGTCGGACGGCTCCGAGTCCCCCGCGTCCGGTGTCTGCAAGGGAGCGTGAAGGTCAGCACGGTAGCTGCTGCTGCTACTGCCCTACTTCAAGTGTCAAGGGTTGATGAGAGCCTTTGAGAAAATTACACCGTACTGGGCTACTGTGGAGGCTGATCATCAGCAGGATGAGCGCTGCCACTGATGATTTCGCCGAGGAGTGGTATCCAGTAATATTGAATTAATAATAATGGCTACAGGAGTAAGAAGTGCTGCTGAACTGATATCGTCCTACGTTGATGCAACCCGCAGGCACCCCGAAGATCCGCGAACGTGTTTGCTCTAATCGAACCGTGATTATGATGATGACACTGATAATTGAGGGAAGAAACAACATCAGAGGCTAGAGAGAGACACATGAAAGTAATGATAAGAATAATCATAAATGTCTTTACGACGATGACGAGCTGCTGCTGCTGGTGTTGGTGAATACGGTCAGCCCGATGCAACAACGTTCGCTGGACTGCCGCTGAGGAAGGCTTCCACGTTGCTAGTGGCGATGTCGAGGCATCGACGCCGGGCTTCGGGGGACGTCCTGAAGAGATCACAATACTTCTCGCGGCCACCAAGGGACTTCTTCTTACCATGCCATATGAGGAGTTATTATGCAGTTCCTTGCTCGGAGCAGAGGGTTATCATCAGAGATGGGCTCGTGAGAGACGACATCGACGGCGGCCGCTGCCAGGTGACCGGAGCTGAAAACAGACGGCTCTAAACGCGACAGTGATGTTGAGGTTGAATCGCCTACTTGAGAGCATCAGCAAGATCCTGTTCGTTGACCAGGGCGCCTCTAGCGGCGTTGACCAGGATCGAGCCCGGCTGCATCCGGTGGAGGAGGGGGCCGTTGACAAAGCCGTAGTTCTGTGGCGTCAGTTTACAGTGGAGGGTGACCAAATCTAACATGTGTTGAATCGGTGCAGAGAACGGAGGCCATTGGGGACGCTACTAGATCTCTGGAAGAGTTCGCCAACGTCATTGGTATAAGAGAGCTGTGGCAATTCCTTCCGAGTGTCAGGCGACCACGCCAAAAACTGGCAACCGAACGGTCGTAGAAGCTCGTACACTCTGAAATAAGGCAGGTCACGTGAGCGTGACGAGAACGCTGATGCCACTTACCTTGTACCAATCGTTCCAAGTCCTACGATGCCGATGGTGATATCAGGGCCCAACTCGAGCATCTCGTGCTTGCGGAACCTGAACATGGGGCTTTCTTCGGCGAGGAGTCTGGTCGATGTGCTGCCCACCAGAAGAGGCCCTCCTTGTTCCACTCGCCAGCATGGACAGCGGCGTTGTGCATGCCAACACTGTTGCATATCTCCAAAACCAATGCTACCGTCTGCTGGGCCGTCGAGTCGGTACTGTAGTCGGGTACATTTGATACGATCTGGCCGTGCTGGAGAGAGCGGATGTCGATCATGTCGTAACCTGGGGTTGGAGGATACCGACCGGCGACCGCGACTTGGCCATTCACCTGTTGCGAGGACACTGACCATCTTCAAGGAAGGCAGACTGCTGAGGACATCCCGACCGAGAGGGACCTTGTTAGTTAGTACTATATCGGCATCCTGCAGGAGTTACGAAAGTTTGGGTATCAGATCTGCACGCATGCACAAGGCTCACCTTAGCTCGCTCTATAACTTCCTCGGGCGTTTTAGTATCTTCGTAGAGGTTGAGATCACCGAGAGCGCTGAGGCGTGTCCAACAGTCACTGGGCAGCTTTAACGTCGCTGCATCGAGTGCTACCATACGCGGCGCCATCGACGCTGCGGCAGAAGCGAACAGTCTCCGCGACAGGGGACTAACAAGTGCTCGAGAAGAAGGAAGCATGGAAATTGAGAACAAACTGAAGTTGAGGGTTTCCTGCGGGGCCGGTAGGCTAACGCGACTGGTGACAGTAGAGCGGAAAAGAACACTACATGATGGTCAAATTAGAAGTTCACTCACATTCACTCACGCAGATGTAGCGGCAGGGGACGCGACTGTCGACCCTTGGAGGAGAGCCCACCTGAAAAGGAGAGCGGATCGAGGCGAGCAAGCAGGAGCCCTCACCCTTACTAACATCATCATCCTCCTCATCGCTCAGAGTCGATGCACCGATTGTCAAGGCGCCGTTCAAACCAGTGGACGTGGTCGTCGTCGTACGGCCCTCCAGCGACGAGGGGCATCTCGACACTAGCATCACTGCCATAGTAGTACTCGTAGTAACTGCCTCGGGAGGACCTGTAAGACCGCCATGCGAAGACCGCTGCAGCAACGCCGATGGCGGCCATGAAGAGCTCGACGGGTAGAGAGGCGAATAGAGTTGCACTGATGGTCGCCAGGAGGGAAGAAAGAACAGCACCGGCGAAGCAGGCAACGCACAGCACCGCCATGCAGGACGGCTCAGCCTCTCCCAATGGTGACAGAAGGAGGGCCGTACCCAGCCACATGAGGAAAATACCGAGGAGCCGCCAGAAGGCAGCGGAATCCTCCCGACTGTGATGGTGGAGCAAGGACTGGAGATCTGCATGGTCTCCGCTGAGGAGCCACTCGATAGGCTCACTCCGGCGAATAGTGGGTATAACATAGGGCCCTAGCCGACCACCGGCCTCCTGCTTGGCGATGACCGACACGAAGTCTGACCTTGAAGCCGATACACGTAGACGGAGGTCACCGAGCCTAGGGGTGGCCACGTACGTCCGGGCAGAGGACTCGTTAAGGGTGAGGTCGGTGTAGAGATCTCGGGGAGTGCCGAGGAGAGCAGCTGCACCATCGGAATTGATAAGCTGTACCTCGGCCTTAGTGCTGATGTGTGATATCAAATCCTGACTGAGAAGGTAGCCATTCCGAGGGTTACCGATGATGACCGAGTCGGGAGCAGCTCGTACCACTCCATGCAGAACTTCTGGTCGGCCAAGCTCGGCCAACTTCAACTGCGGCCGCTCAGCTGGCGCCACTTCAGAACGGCCGGACCGTATTTTCGTGGCGCAGTGAAAAGTACTGGGGTCGACATCGTAGTGACGGAAGGCTTTCTCGTAGCGATAGATGCACTTACTCTTCCTCGAACCTCGGCAGATCTTCACCTCCGTCCACTGCAACATCTCCACCCACCACTCGAGCTGAGTTCCTCGGAGCTCCAGCCCCGCCTCACTGAGTGTGGCCCTGATCTCGAGAGGCGTATCTTCTGCTAGAATGGGCGAGGCGATAACCGGACAGCTGAGCCAGATGAGATGGTCGTTGTTATTTTCTTCGACGTAGTCGCAAGAAGCGTTACGGGCGTGGTGAAAGGCGTAGACCAGCGAGTTCTCCTTCGGGGAGTTCGTCGCCTCGTTCCAGCCGAGAGTCCAGAAACTTATCAAAATTAGCAAGATACCACCACAGCAGCTCCAACCACATGTCGAGATATTCCGAGAACGACTCGATTCAACCTCAAGATTCTCAAAGATACTCTCGGGTATCCTGGGTAAAGGTGGTGCTAGCCTCTTGACTTGCGAAGACACACTCGTAAACCGCTGAGTGTCGAGCTCCTGTAGCATGACCGTTGACAGCAAGTAACACTGCACATGTCCACCACTAGCCTCGAGGACTGTACTAGCGTTAGCCTTGCCGGACACTAGCGGACGGCTAGCATGGACAGCAACGTCGATCATACGCGCCGGACTCCTCCCAGTATGTGAACACGGAATCGAGTTAGGTGGGAAAGTGTCGATAAACGTCAGAAAGACAATGGTGATGGAATAAAATCAGTATTGATGATGCTGCGAGGACACAATAGTAGACAGAATTTACAGACACCGAAGAGCCTGTAGGACGATGAGCTGCAACTGTGATACGGACGATGATGACGAAGGCAATAGTGAACGAAGGACGAATGATAGGCAGCAAGCCTGTGACATGTGCCGCTTTCTCCCATGGTTGTTGTTGTTGTTGTTGTTGATAACGGTACGAGGAAGAAGCCAGGCGATGATCTAGTTTAAGACGGAGCTTCCACCGTTACCACCGGAGAGTTCCGATCGAGCTTCAAAAATTTATCAACTTCCCGGGTTGCAGAGGCCTCCTACAGAGAGGGCACGATGGTCCAGCGTTATGAGCAAGAAAATCTGGGCGCATATAGGATCTGCAAATAACGAGCAGCAGAATCCTAGCGGAGCGATGCAGGGCGTCAAAGCTGCTGGTCTTTACCACCTTCTCCACATCTCCATAGCACACCGTTCGCACAGGCAGACGTGAGTGCAGGCGCCGATGTTGGCGATGTGCGGGGACTCGGCCAAACACACTACGCAAATATCAGTGGGCACGAAACAGGAGTTCGGCTCATCTGAGGTGGGAAAATTACGGTACTCGACCGGCGATGGCGACGAAAGATACCTTTCTGTCCCAGCTTCAGTCTGACAAGTCGCTGGGCGCAACATCTAGATATTTCAAAAAGTGCCGAGGGATCCTGCCCCAGCACTCGCCACCGCACGACAGAGAGGCCAGCATAAGCACGATGACCTTGGGAATGGACGAACCTCATCACTGCCTTGAATGAAGGGCAGGTCATAGACGGAGCTAAGGCACGGACAGACGATAGAGGGAGCTTAGGGCCGTGAGAATGGCACTTATGAGCTCAACTATTGGTATCCAGCATACTGGCCAGAGCCATCGGACTCCGATGATGTCGCCGTCTGGCAGACCTGCTGCCCGAGAAATATCAACGGCCGAGTGGATGAGGGAGTTGGTGGTGAGAAGAATGTTAGGATCTGATACAAGGCTTTGCTAGGATGACATACAGGGATGAGGACCTTACTCGATCTCCGTAGATCTCGAAAGACCTCCCGTTTCAACTGCAGATCATCCTGTATGGCTTCGATGGCTACCTGGGAGCTTCGCACAACTTCACGAAAGTGTGACGAGTTGTAGCTGAGAACAGAGCTGCTGCTACCGCGATCAAGTATTGCCAGCGTACCAATGAACCCTTCCAAGCCAGTTGCTCATACTGCCGAAAATGGCCTCGATCTGAGTGTTAGTGGTGAGACCGTCATCGCCCTCCTTGTTCGCTGCAGTGGCCACAGGTGAATCGCCACGAGGCGCGAACAGGATATCCGGCCAGACTTCGCGACAGGTGGTGAGAGCGTTCTCCAGGTGCTCGCGAACTCTCTGTCTCACAACTGATGGTTTGACTCGGCGCTCGAGTATCGAGACCTGAACGATGAGGGTTCGGTCTTGACGAACAGCGAGGCAACCAACCTCGTTCCCTAGGATGGACAGCCAGGCGGCCACGGCACACCCCATGACCCCTCCACCAATGACGACTACGGACGTTCGAGTGCTGAACGGTCCCGCAGTGCTGCTGAAATTGCTCAGCATCTTCTCCGGGTCGGGTTGTAGGAAATCTTCAGAGTGCGTGTCATCAAAGTCGTCAGATAATTTTTCGTCCCAGTCTGTGCCATCATCATCGTCCTCTTCGTAGTCACCAAAATGAGCGACGCCTTCGGCAAGGGGGCTACCCACTAGCAAGGATATGAACTGCCCCATGGTGACGGGTCATGTTGGTCACGGCGATCGAATCATTCATAGAGGACCGAAAAATACAAAATGCGCATCGCTCCGCTAAGCGAAACCGCGCACGCCCGAAAATAGTTAACGTGCTGTAGTTCGCGAGAAAACTAGGGGAAACCCTCACCAAGGGTCGGATGGGCACAAGTCACCGATATGAGGATACTGGCCTTGACGGCTAGGGCATAACAGCACAGCTACTATTGATGGCATTGTACTGCGTCATTAACCAAGCTTCACCTTCGATCCTGTATGGCCTCTCTGTTATTACGTCAACAGCCATCGGCTGGGCTCCATTTATCGATACATGGCAGATGAGTATCCTCCGATTCTTGCCCGAAATCTTCCTTCCGCTCTGTACCACATCGTCTCTTTGTTGAGGTACGACAAGAAGAAGTATGTGTGGAAGCTCATCTATGCGTACATGCTCGGATATGATATTGACTTTGGTCACATACAAGCCGTCAACCTATGCAGGTGATGGTGTTGGTGATGAATCGTGACGATGAGGATTGCCTTCTGTCGATCAGTTCCACCAAGTACAGTGAAAAGAATGCTGGTTATATCGCTTGCTCGTTGTTATTGCAGGAAAATTACGATGTGAGCCCGAACCGGGATTTGATCCAGAGACCTTCAGCTTTGCAGAGTGACATCATGTCGAGTCGGCAAATTTGCTGGGTTTTAGGTGCTGCGGCTAATTGTTAACGCATGCAAGGCAGATATAGCAAGTAACAATGAACACGTGCAGGCCTTAGCACTCAATTGCATAGCGAACACTGGCGGATCTGAGTTCGCCGAGAACCTCTACAGGGACGTTTCGGGGTACTAAGACGGGTTAGCTTATTTCGGGGAAATTCCATTCATTCTTCAGCCTCTTGAGCAAGAACCATGGTGCTTCTCTCTATGTTCAAAGGAAGGCTTGCATGTGTTTGCTACGGTTCTATAGAGAAGTTGACAGTAATATGGATGGGGGGTGGATTCTTTCGGCTGCGCAAGATACGCTCCGTCCATGAACAGGCCCTGAGGATCTGATGCCGGCCGAGGAATGGTCGCATAAGATTGGTGATATCCTGAGCAATGAGAAAGATATCGGAATGCTGACTGCTACTGCAGGGCTCTTGGGAGGGATACTAGAATCAGGTTATACTGCTGTTGTTGATGGTGATGCGGAAAAGTTGGTATGCTTGACAGGCGCTACACCACCCACCTCGTGGGCTCCTGTGATACCGGGAATAGTGGTTGCCCTATCAGCAGTGGTCACGGGGGAGTGCCCGAGTCATTATGTATACTATAAAGTGCCGGCACCGTGGCTGCAGGTAAGGTCCCGGGTTCGAACCGCGGTAGCGATGTTTTTCTGTCTTGTCAGGCGAAACTTTTCCGATGCTTACAGTTCTTCCCTGTAATGACGTGCTTTGACGATGCCATCATTTACCGTCTCAATGAGATCTTGGGGAGGGTGAGAGCATATCTTTTTCTCTGTCATGTGCAGGCTTGAAGCTCCTTTGAAATTGGAAGCAGGTACTGGGCAAGGCTGTCATGGAAGTCCAGGAGCAATCGATCCCTAAGGCATCATCCAAGAAAGGTGGTACTCTTGGAGGTCCCGGGCTCGAATCCCAGTGGATGCATATTTAGGCGGGCTAAAGAAGAGTCGGGCGTCCAACAGAGCGGATGCTGAGAGAGTTAACCGCTCCAATGCCGAGAATGGTGTCCTGTTTGAGACCACCAATTTGATCATCCATCTGGGTGATGAGTGCAGCATGGACAACAGGCGTACTTGCGTCCAGCTGCTGGGTAGTAGCGGGTTCCTGAAACTGATCGCGGAACTGAGGCGGGCGTGTCGATAGGTGGCTTTATATCGTCTAAGGAAGCCAACATCCGATATCTGGGAATGGACGCTATGGCGAGGTTGGCTACTGCGGCGAGTACTTCTATGGCGAGCAAAGGGAAGGGACCGCATTTGGATTGGGTGCATCAACTCAATCTCTTTGATAAGTAGTGCTGTTGGGAGGATTCGAACCGGGGGTCTTGAGGATGATGGTCAGGTATAAGACCGTTATCGTGAGGCAGCTGCATGAAAATGACCCCTCCATCCAGAGACAGGCGTTGAATCTGCTCTATGCGATATGTAACCCGAGCAACTGGCAGGTCATCGTCGATGAGCTCCTGGAAGCCCTGGCCAGCACATGTACAGGCTCCTTCCCTCTGTGACAGCTTGAGTACTCGTCACCTTCTCAGCCGGCCCTCGTCCCGCACCGTCTAGTATTGACAAATTCCGAGAGAGCGAACCGAGCGCAGCGGCGGGGATACACGAGGAGCTGGTAAGTCACACAAGTGTAGCAGCACATAGTCGGGCATTCTCGATGACAGCGTGTACGCTATCAGTCGGCAATACTGAATAGTAGGCCACACGGTGATGGATGATTGTTGTACTGTCATTTTTACGGGAATGAATTATCTGACACCTCTAGCTATAAAATTTTTGAGCTCTCGAGCGAAGGAAGTCAATAGACTACCTCCGAGCGCGCCGGCCCAGTCGGTTATGCTATGTTATTGACGGGAGGCAATTATCTGAAACATCCAACCATAAAATTATGTTATTTGAAGAGTCATTCTCTGCTGAGTGGATTTTTCTTCTCTGTGCGCTCAGATACTAAAAATAGCAATCCTAGCCGAGGTCAACGCACCCGATCCGACCTGGTATGTTGATGTTGTCTTCAAAATGCTGGAGTACAGTCCAGAGTCGGTCAGCCAAGATGTGTGGTTCCGAGTGGTAGGTATCCAGGATTCTTCGCAGTGCGGTAGGGAAGATATCTTTGGTAGGTACAAGTGGTTACTGGATTTGTTAATAGTGATGTTGATGATGATACTCTTGACATTGTGCAACAATACGCAGCAGAAAAGGGCATGGAAGCTTGTAAGGAACGAGGAACGTTTGGCTGGAATAATATCTGTGGTCTAGCACGATGCTATTTCAACTATTATTCTGCCCACTCAACAAATTGTGGTATCAACGGGTCTGGTACTTACTCGGCCCGCCATGTCAATTGACACTCCAAGAGTATGGATACTGTTGAATGCATCAACAAGGAAGTTGCGGAATGTTGAAAGGATTTACGGGGGGAAGAGTCTCGGATCGGAAGAGAGTGGTTAGCGCCTGACCAAGTACAGCTCCTACAATGGGGGTCTGCCATCGAGGCTCTCCATCCTCTAGGATGGTTTCGCCCCTCTGTCTGTGGAGCTTGCTTGCTTGTGTCGCTTCCCACTGTCTGGTTCGCGACCTAGCGAGAGCGTAGACGGAGTTTGAAACGGTTCGAGAAAAAAATCTTCCTGTAGCCTCGAAACTGACGTGGATTCAGGATGCTCAGGTAAATCCTCCTCGTATCCTCACGAGACACTCGTTAAGCTGGCGGCGTATTTGATGGGCGAGTTCGGTCACTTCTTGGTTAATACTGGCAAAACGACACCGTTGGAGATAGTTCGGGTAGGTCGTGACTGGACTGCCGGGCGAGCGCTATTTCAACTGCTTGCTGTTGTGGTAGTTGCTACAGAAGCATATGGGGAGGGTTAGTGCTGAAACTAAGTGCATCATCATGATGTGTTATGCTAAGTTGCTCAACGCAAATCCCGAGGATAAGGAGCTGAAGGATGAGGTAGTAGGGGGCAACAGCAACAGGCGGGTGAGCGGCCGCATGAGTTAATGAGCATACGACCCGGTGACAGCGGAAAACCTTTCCTGCGAGCATCGTGATGAGGAAGATTTTTTCATTGAAGTCCCAAAATAGGAAGATTCTTTCCTTTCCGTTTCCTCCATCGTACGGCCTGGCGGAGTCCGCAGTACGCATTTTGCATAAGTTTTCATGAGCATCTCTTGGCCACCTGCCTCGCAAAATAGTAGAATCTGACGGGAGATTGCGACGTGAATTGGTGGTTAATTGGTATAGCTTCCACGCTGTTTCGTTAATGACGCGTGTTTAGGTATTGCTCATATTCGAGGATTATCAAGACTCACTCGACTGTGGTCTACAGCAACGTAAGTTGTAGCGTTGAGGAAACGTAAGGCTGGATAAGATGGCAAGATTGTAGGTGCCTGTGAGTTGAGCAGACTCTTCACTATTGGCGGCGACTCCATGGTTGAAACAACGCTTGCGATGATGCCAGCGTATCCGATCGAGGTTAGTGTGAATCTTGGCAAGCTTTTGTGGTCTCATCGGTGCCTTTCTAGGCGCAGGAGAATAACCCTCTGAAACAGCGCATCAAAACGCAGGGGAAGACGAGAGCGACTACTAGGAAGCAACTTGAGGAAGTAGGCGGAGCGAAGGTATTTTTATTGTGAATTTTTGCCGTGTAGGCTGCGGCTGCGGAAGGCGGAGTTTATCAGCAAGGAGATGTGAAGCAGGAGGAAGGCCTGCTATCTAACAACGCCTCTGGGCAGAATTTGGTAGGACAGCGGTTGTGGATGGGGGATCACCTTCGGCACCTTCGGAGATATCCTAGGTTGAACGTAGTACTTTGTGAACTCGTAGAGGCATCGAATAGAACAGGGCGGGGTTTGCGGGGAAGAGCTGGATTTTGATGTGATAACTCGCGCCTCGGATTTCGGTTTCGCCCGTCTTGTATACATCTACGGCAAGCCCATCACAACTTTAAAAGATACTGATTTCAATGAGGATTGTTGCTGCTATTCAGAACGTAGTCGGTGGTGGTGCAGCAGCGCCTGTGGTGGCAGCTGCCGGGCCCTCGGGTCCTGCTCCGCCCAGCGAGGGAAGCGTCAGCTCGAGCGACTCGGAGGAAGAGAGTGATGACGAGGAAGGGGAGAGTAGGTGCACGGCGTATGGCCATACCCTTCTCGTATGGTCTGTTGTCTTTGCTCAGGGCCGACCCCGCCTGGCGTTCTCTGGAAGCAGCTTTGTGTCTCTGACCAGGGCAGCTTCTTCCAGTCGAACTCCCTGCATATTAACATGAAGGCTGAGTGAGTTGGGAGTTGCGATTGGAGTGGTAGAGACTCGTTCATCTAGGTACGGTCATGGCATTGGTCGGTTAGCATTGCAGTTTATTAACAAGGGAGAGGATGTCACAATCAGCAACATCAAAACTCAGGTGGCGAGTTCGCTGCGGAAACGGGGGTTGGATGAGAGTACTCCGACTGTAGGTGCCAGCGAACCCTTCAGATGGATTCAGGGTGAGAACAACGCCATTGAAGCCCGACACGCTGGAACCAGCACAGCAGGCGGTGAGCCGGGCTGCCCTTTTACCACATTCTTCCCGTGCTAAGAGGTGGATTGTTATGATGATGGTTGGGAGTGGTTCAAGGCTCTCCTCACGTTGAAGCTGCTACTGCTAGTCGCCTCAGTAGTGACGAGCTGTAGTCGTAGGATCTACGATGGACGGACTCCTTTGATATGCAATATTTCCTGTGAAGTTGGTGTTCCCTTCCCTACGAGTATTTCTGCTGCTTGTGTCAGATTGAGTACATCCAAGTCGAGTGTTTGCGGCCTTTCCTGCAGCCGCCACGCTTCCTGGTCACCTTCAACGTCAACGGACGGGACACCAAGCAGCTGCCCATGACCCTGCCATGTGAGTATCTTTCTTGATATCTTTCGCGTGCGCATCGTGTTGTTAGGCGTGCTGACGAAGTTCATTGCCCCGGCGGCGATCTCGGCTCAACAATTCCTGCAGTTTTGGCAGGATATGCAGAGTGGAGGAAGAGAGGCAATGGTCACCAGTCAGGCTAAAGTGCCGTATACTCAATACGAATGGTGAGTGGAAATAGCGCTCGCCATTTCGATCGATTCTTCCTGTCAGATATGTGAGTAAGGCATTTAACTTTCATATAATCTCCTTGCCGGATGCCATGGCGAATGGTGCCGGTGGGCGAGTACACACAATTGCTGCTGCCGGTGAGTTGAGTCTCGAACTCTGGAGAGAGAGAGTATCTTAATCTGTTGTACTGTTTTTAGGAACATTATTGACGCAAACGCCACAGCCAGGACAGTCCGGCCCAAATGCCCGTCACGTTGCAATAGCATGCATGCTGAGGATAGACACAGACCTTTCTAAAAAGCCCAATCTGGTATGCGGGGGAATGCGGTGTAGAGTTGAGAACGGAGTGGTATGGAATGTTGGCAGGTGCGTATCACGGCCCGAACTGCTAACCCTCAAGTGAGCCGAGCACTGGCCAGTATCATAGCCAGTCATTTACTAGAGCCATCGTCGCGGCGTCAGCAACAGCAACAGGCTGGTCAGTAGCCACAGGCCACGTGGCACAGCTCTTATCAGTGATTATTATCATTCAATGAGGGGAAGAATCATTATCAGCAGAAGTTCCTGTTCGTTAACATATGCCACTGTTTTCTCAACACTAGAAGCTCATCGTGTTATCAATGCATCACCGGGAGGGTGGCGATCAGTATTTCGCATGCCACCGCCACCCAGGCCGAGGAAGCGTCCCAACCCGCATCCGATCACTCGAGAGGTTTCCAACTCTCTAGCCCGGAGACTCGACTTCGGCGGGTACTCAGATGATGTTAGGCAAAAGACAAAGGGAGATGGGCCTGTCGATACTGCTGCACCAGGAGACGGTCCTGAGCGCCTTACTTGTGTGGTACGTGGTGTGCTTGGTGTCTCCGTCGTGGACTACCCTGTTGATCATCAGGATACAAACGTGCTGTCTTGGAGCGGCGATTCGGACTGTAAGGTTGTTGAAGAGCTCATTCTGCGCAAGTTTGATCTCGACCTGAGGTGAGGCTGTCCAGCCAACCGTCATACCACACTTCGCCAACATCGCAGGTACGGCCCGTGTTGTGGCATCTCGAGACAGGCCAGATACGATCGAGCGAAGGCCTTTGGTGAGCCACTTCGTAAGATACAAGACAGAGCACATTTCCATGATTAGGTCTCAATCCGCCGGAGGCTGTCGGGCGAGCGCTTAAGCGCATCGCGGACGCTAATGCTGCGGTAACCCCCTCCCACCTCGACAAGCGACTGGACGAGTTTTCTGTGCTGGACCAACATATGGTTAAGCTCTACAACTGAGTTACTAGCTTCACTTGATGGATCTTGCATTTCCTCAACGAAGTCGCGGGTGTTCGACGGATATATACCAACGATTGCAGAGTTTTCGATGTAGCGAGTCCAACAGAGTTGGTTCTCTTTACGATGATTTATGTTGATACATTTACTACCACTCAGCCGATGTGTTCAGCAGTTGGTCAGCCATGGTCCCTCAGAGGGACCCTCTCACTGTGAGAGTCCCACATTCGGGTATTCCTTCTTCATGTGGTCACCCAAACACGACGACAGCTATCCTGATTGAGCCCATGAAGACAAACATTACTATAGGAGTACTGTTAGTGCTAGGGGACATGAGGATTGTGTGCCCACATAATCACCATTCACCAGTTGGAGAATAGGGTATCAGAGGGCTCAATGCAACGACCAGGAACCCGCCAAGAGTCGTCTTTCTGGGTATGGTCACGATGCTCTCAGGAAGATTCGGGATCACAATGATCATAGCAGACTACTGATGTATACAACGTCACAGACCAGGACGATTCCCAGCTCATACCTATACTTTCTCCTCACCGAGGAATCCGTCCTCTGTCTCTAGGGCATGCACTCGATTCGACAGGAGTGTAATTAAGAAGTAAAACCGGCGAGTGCTTGTCGAAAAAATACACCTTAACGTGGCACTCAACGCTGGGCTATTCAGTCAGAGGCACGACGATTCTCTCGCATATGATTTGGCTGCCCCATGCTACACATTGTACATTCGCAAGCTATGTGGCATGAAAGACTTTCGTTGAAAGTATCCTTCGAAAAACAATACTATATACAGCACATTCAGCAGGGTCCGCGCTCGTCACAAGATGCCTCACCGCGGGCCTCGCTAAATGCGTGGCTGTAGCATAGCGGCTGTGCTCCGGACGAATACCGCCATGAATGGCTAGCTGAGTTGCATGTGCTAAAGAACTCGTCCTAGCGAACTAGAAGGCACCACCCATCAGTGATGGGCTGTGATGTAGTGATGAGTGGATCGCTACTTACTCTCAGAGAATGTGATTAATAGAGATCCATCAATCTTTAGCTGAAGAGTTGCACGCTAGCTTGTGCTAGCGTCGGGTCGCTGTGTGTGATCATCATTCGATGATATCGCATCCCTAGTAGGGGTTCTCTACGCTCTTCCCCTCCTCGCAACGCCGTTTCGGCGAGGCCCTCAATGAGAAACAACGGCAGAACAGATCTATAAGGTCCCAGTGCCGAGTGCAGCGTCAGCGAGCAGCTGTTATCCCTGCCCATAGCTAGAGTGTACGTCTCACTTAGCCCCGGTGGTGACAGCCTCTTTATTTCCTCTTCTGTGTCGTATCAACACACGGACGACACTGCGGTACTCTCACGTTGAGTTATACTTGGCCTTTAGGATATCGACCTCGACGGGGTTTCATCCTCGGCTTCCCTTCCCTCTGAGTACCGTTCGCTAGAGCTCCCGACTTGGTGGCGCGTGGTGACGTGTCCCGGGGCACAGTGTCTCACACGTATGCCCATCTGTGTGTGAGTTAACGCCCTATGGGCTGTCTTATTCTGCTTGGGAGTCACATCTTAGACTCTCTGAGTAGGATTAGTCATCAGCCAACTATACCCAGTAGATTGCCTTGTTCATCTTTATGGGATTCCTTCCAAGGAAGTACTCAGAGAGTATTTAAAAGATGAGCACGCCTTGGGGTTCCTGAAGGAACGCTACTGAGGCGCCTCAGCTACCGCTATTCACTTTCGCTTCATCCACACCAATAAGGCAATTCACCAAGATGCTCCATCAGCTCGTGATATTCCTCTTCGCAAGCTTGTGAGTACGCTCGTGCCACCTGACTTTGTGTCAACTCGTCTCTCGTTAGTTACTCTCTCCTGAGTGTAGCCCAGCCAGGTAGTACCCCTGCTGTCTTCCCCCTGCTGTTACCTCCTGACCCAGACGGGGCTGTGCCTGTTCTGGATGGTGTTTGTGTGCCTGCTCAGTTCAGCAGCCGGCCGGCGTGTACAGCGGCTCTATAAATTTGGAAGGCAGAAGATATGCAGCTACCGTTACGTTCAGTGAGACTGATGCTGTCATCGAACATCTGTAAGCGATGCCTGCTTCATAGTTCTCATCTCGCTGAGCGAGACTCGCTCACACTCGAATTGCTTGTTTACGTGCTCTTTAGGAAGATCGTGTGCCCTTCGGGCCTTGAAACAACCCTTAGTGACGCTCCTTACACCATCAACGGTACCAGATTGAACTTGATCGAGACTGGCTCATTACCTGCAGAATTCACCAACTCGAGTGAGACCGGTGTTTACGTTTCTGTCCTTCACATTGTGGTTTGATTCTCAGACACCCAGTTGGAATACTTTCCCGATGATGACTTGGTCACGGTCTACAACTCTGCTAGCTCTCATCTTCCTCTAACGTTGAGTCGTGAAGTAGATGAAAAGAACTGTGAGTACACCCAACCTATCCTATGCATCCTTCAACTGCCATCATCATGCTCCCGTTGGTGGTTGGTCAGATCCCCATCCCAGTGGCCCATACACGGGCAAGATATTCGTCAATAACGCCCAGTTCTACGTGGGCGCTCTTTTCAGTCAAGATGGCAGTGTCCTTGAATCTCTGTAATGCGTGACAGAAAGCACCTTCATATCACTGAGGCCGTTGCCACTTGTGTCTTGCTCAGGATTATTGATTTCCACGGTCTCGAGCCTATAACCGCCAGTGACGTTTCCTACAACATGATCGGCACCAAGGTGGATATCAGCGGTGACTCTCCACTATCAGAAACCTTCGACAGGCTGAGTACGACCAGTGATGGCTTATTTGTTGTACCACTTGCTCTTTGCAGATGCTGAGTTGGAATACGAAGAGGGTATCATCACATTGAAAGTCTATGGAGCTGGGACTCTCAGTGTAACGATGCATCCAGTGTCCATTAGTCGCCTACTGAGGAGATAATCGCACTTTCGTTGTCTTCGGCCATTCTGTTTTGTACTCCATGCCGCGACACCCGATATTCATCTCATCCATCTCTGAAGCATGTTGATGAGCTGCCTTTGTATTGACCTTGTCTGCTATTACTCGTGAACGAGATGCCCTGCTACGCTCCGCTTTGGCATGTCCAACAGTGGAACGTCGCGCATCATACGATAGCCCAGCATCTCTCAAGTCAAGATAGTTGACAGGGCTCGCCTGCCGTTTCAACTGCCTGTCTTTGACAACATCAAAGTGTGTTGTGTTCGTTTATTTCTGAGAACGAACGGTGCAAGCAGATGCCAATAAGTCCATGCCAGAAGTGAGATAGAGTATCATCACGATAACGATACCGTCATATTCAGGGTCCATGACACTGGAGTCCCTCCTGTCACGTTGCATCGTGAAGATGACTGTAAGCATATAAACCTATTGGTCGTCTCTCAGCCCCGAAGTATTTCGGCTCACGTTACCTCTGGCCAAAGTATCTCTCCTCAGGCCCTCACCCCATCGACCTGTACGCGGGCAGTGTAGACCTCAATGGCGCCTTCTTCACAGTCACCGCTAGCTTCAGCAGGGTCGATACTCTGATCGAAGGCCTGTAATCAATGCCTGTCCCTCGAACTGGGGGAAGTACTTTTGCTGCGCTCTCGGGCACTTGGTTTTTCATGTAGGGTCATCAGTGCCCCCGGTATCGATGAGATAGTCATCAAAAACGTTCCTTACTAACCGAAATGGTAACCACGAAAACCGCTTCGCATTCATTCGCGGTATTCGCGAAATTCATATCGCGGCTACATGGTAACCGCGGTTACCGGGAGCGTCTCCAAAGAAATCAGACAACTGTACCATTTTCGGACACATCATCACTACAGTACCTGGCTGTAGAAGTAACCTGTTTGGAGCCGATCTTGCCGTTGGTCGTCGCAGCTGACGGGGTCGAACCAGAAGTAGTAGAAGCGGCAGCAACTGTAGTAGTATTAATAGTAGCATCACCAGTCTTTGCTGGTAACATATTTTATCACGCACATCCTCAATGGAAACGTGGGTAGAACGATACAATTGGGGACGAGTATCTTCAATACTCTCCATATAACCACACCAAGCCAGTATATCAGCAAAAGTCTTCTCCTCATCAGCGAGCATCTCTTCGCACTTCTCATTGAATTTTTCATCAGTAACATATCGTGAAAGGTAAACGTTCTCTACACCAAAAGCATGAGCAATCTGCTAGCCGACAGGGTTCACCGAGGATTCGGGAGACGGGTTCTCCACCATGTTAACCACTAGGGAACTCTAGTCAATGGTTTAGTGGAATCCTGCGATTCTGCCAATAATAACAGTGATAAAGTCATCAACTAAAGTCAAGCTAAGCCTAGGAGCCATAGTTGTGCACTTGCACAACTACAATCTTACACACCCGCCTTCAAGGAAGAGGCCTTATCGGGAACGCCTATCGCACGGCTAGGGCTTTCTTTCCCTTCTCAGCTACACTATGGTCAAACCACAACACGCTGTTAATCTGGAAGGCTTCTCAAGTTCGGTCCACCACGACCAGTTGCACGATCATCACAACCAAAAGCACCACAATCCTCATCATAGTCATCGCGACAATCATGGTTCGCATCGTACTCAACATCACCATCACCGCCCCGCCTTCAAGAGGGCCGCAGTGAACTCGAGCCTGTCGTCTATTCTGCCAGGTGTGATGCATGGAAAGGGTTTGCCGATGGCTCCCCGTGGTCCGCTGCCTTCTGAGAGTACTGCCATTACCTCACTTATGGTAGTTGGCTGTTTTGTTCGGAGTTCACGAATTAGTCGTTGCCGCTGAGACTGACAGTGAGGAACTCGGCAAGCTAGAACTGGCACGGAACCGACATTCCGCAGCCACCCCGAGTAACGGTATAACAGGGAGCGGCAAACCACCTCTGAGCCCTCGGTAGACCACAGGTCTTTGATCAAATCACGAGCCCGTTAACAGCTACCGTGCGTTACTATCACCATCCAAGCATGGATACACACCTGTCATGAAAGCGGCGAACTGGGATATATTCACAGACGCTGCTACGACTGTGGATGGCTCACAGGTGAACCCTTATCCTGCTTGAGAGGGTGGGTATCTAGTAAAAGGATGAATGTATGGGCAACGCACTCCAGTGTGCTGGATTGGAGTCCCGAGGTATTTCCCGACAAGATCGTGGGTTTGTCCCGTCTCCCGTCTAGCTGTCTTCTATCATACTGCAGAAATGGATGCATCATACACCACGTTGAATGACGGCGATCAGGCCACTACTTTTGATCTCACCATTGCCGCCCAGTGCCCCATGTTCAGGCTTTGGGACGGCCAGTGGAGGGGAGTATGATGTTTTCACAACTGGCGGCATGTCCCGGGACACTAACGGTGTTGCACTTCCGCGTCCCTCGGACACTGTCCCATACGCACGAGTATCCGAGTCCGCGTGCACCTAAGGTTCGTGGCGATAAATGGCATTCGCTTCACACCCGAGGCTCCATACAGTAGGAACTCTGCTCGGTGAACTCTTACCAGTAAACTGCCCGGCCGCAGAGAACTGCATTCGATCCGAGTATGGACTTGCGCTCTCTTGTTGGACACGCGCGCGCCGAAGTCCCCAACAAAAGCTATAAACGTGTCCCATCCTCCCTCACTACAATTTACTACATTCACACACAAATTCGTCCACTCATCATCATGTTTCATCAACTGCTGATACTCTTGTGCCTAAGCTTGTAAGTGTAACAACTTGCTATCGATCCATCAACAACCCCGTCGTTTCTCAGGTGCACTGCTCAGAAAACAGCCGAGCCAAGTACTGCTATTCCTGCTCTATCTGGCCTTCCTAGACCGATAGGGCTACCATCGCCGTGATTCTTACTCGTGTGTCTGTTCAGCTTCTCTACCCTTCAACAATTACTTCGGCGGTGTTGACTTCGGTGGCCTCGAGATTTCTATTTCTGCAACCTTTAACAGGCATATTCCAGTTATGGAAAGTCTGTAAGACATGCTTGCTTCATGTTCACCCCGCGGGGTCTATTTTGGTGTTGCCTGGGTTATCGGCTTCCTATGTAGGATCGTCGACATCTCGGGAACCACTGCGTTTGCCGCAGGAGGGGTTCCTTACGAGATGGTTGGTCACGAGCTGCGCATCGGCGATGAAAGCTTACTACCCGAAGCATACACCAACATGAGTAAGACCAGGCATTGTTATTTTGCCAGACGTGGCTTTTTAACCTCAGATCCCGTTCTTGAGTATGATCCGAATGATAACGTCATTAAATTCACAGTTGGCGGATATGGGTACCTCACTGTAACGATGTGGAGTAGATTCTTCGCCTGAAGGGCCATCCACTTCATCGTGTCTTTGAGCGAATCATCTGGGCAGTATTCTGCCTATTCATTTACGAACCTTGTTTCTGTATTACTACTGTATAAGCTTTGTCTGTTGCGCAAAGCTGCGGAGGCCGTGGATCGCTACGCTCCTCCTGTATATACCCAGCAGTCAAGCCTTGCGCGAAAAATGCGACAGCTTGCCTGCTTTTTCAAGTGGCTATCTGAAGACAACCCATTCTCAGCTCCAGTCGGGTTTCTTCATTAGTCTGAAGACTGTTGGTTTCGTCTAGTTTTGGGAAGGAGAGTCACAGTTTTGGGAGAAGGTACTTTTATCACGCGTATTCCGATTCAGCATAATTCCACCTGGGTCGTTTCATTCGACCACATACGAGCCGTTATAGGCCCTATAATATAGGGCGACTCAGGAGAAGGTTCTGAGCCAGGCCAAGATGCAGAATGGATTCGGAGTCCTCGGCGTACCAACGAAGCGAGTATCGATCAGTCGCGTACTGGGGCACTAATCATCTCTCGTGCCCTTGCGCCGTTCTTCGTCGTGCTTCATACCAATTCATCCGTAATTCGTTCCACCATTATTGAAGTCGATGAGCAGTTCGAACTAGTCACCTGGAGTCTTTGTGGCCTGCTGGCGCCTGCCGTTACAACCCTGCAGTGCTCTACTCGGATCTATCAACCAGTGAACTCGCTAAATGCGACAGCTCGTCATTCCTCCAGCCGAAATAACTCGTCTAGCTCGTCCGGAGCTACGATTGGCTTGTGTAGCTATCAAGAATTGAGAACAAGTTCGAGGGAGCGGATGGAGTCGCGAGAGAGTGCGGCGCGCGCCCGTGGGCACGAAACGGTTGCCGAGGGCGCCAAAGGGTCCCGCCCAATGCTGAGTCATCCGTCCGAACTCCCGTCGAAGAAATTTCAAGGGAGGTAATGTGACTATCGGCCGGAAACCCGTAAGTGTTGAGCCTATACTCAAGCTCTCGGGCCATGTTTTCGACCTGTTATTCCTCGACCGAGGACCTGTTAGTCCTGAGTTATTAATCGAACGACTCCGGTAGCGACTCTTGAACTCCAGTATCCTCAACAGAGTGCGTTGCGTTCAGCCAGTTGTGGCGATGGAGACTCTCCATTGGAGAGTCGAAGCTGCCATCGGTTAGTACGAAGGAGCTCGCTGATGCTTTGTGAAAAAAAGTGTCTTCTGCAAGGAAGGCGGCACTGTATTATCCACTCAGATGCACACGTTTCACTCTCGCATGCGAACTGGCTACCATATGCTACACATAATCCATTCGCATGTGATGTTTCATGGAAGTACACATCCTTCGAAAACAGCATTATATACCCTCCTTCACTGCGCAACATTCGAGCCGTAACCCTCCCAGTCAAACTGAAGGCAATCTATGGATCAGACGCTCGTGTTCATTAAGTGAGTAGGCAAGCAGACCCTCCTGCCTCGAAGTATACTTGCTCAGGGACAGGTTTTATGATGACACCCTCAACACTTCAAGATGCTGTTCGCTGCTCGCGCTCAAATATTATTGAATTATCAGTCATCAGTCAGAACTGATTGTTGCTGACCGAGCTGGTTCATTCTACGATAGGGACTGATGGTTCATGGTCAGCTGGCGGCCCCGAAAAACCCGCATCGTCGCTGAAAGTTGATGAAATCGGCGCACGTCTAGAGCTCCTTGCCTCGAGCGTGGGACTCGCTGAATGCGCGATCTACTCACAGTCGAGGACTCTGAAATGCGCCCGATCCTGGGCTATGATTTCAGCCAGCTACTGCCATAAATGACTAGCTGAGTGGCAGGCGCAAAGGACTCTTCCAAGCGAGCTAGAAGGCACCGCCCGTCAGTGATAGGCTGCCACGTAGCGGTGTGGATTGCGACCTACTCTGAGGGGATCTGATCAATTGAGACCCATGCCCTCACGATTCCATCAATCATTAGCATACCTGATGGGTTGCATGCTAGCTTACGCTAACGCTCGCTCTGATGTTACGCCGCTTCGGCAGCGTATAATCATCATATGATGATGTCTCATCCCTACGCTCTTCCCTCTCCTCGCAACTCCGTCTTGGCGAGGTCCCGAAGGAAAACAATGATAGATCAGATCTATCAGGTCCCAGTGTCAAGTGGAGAGTTAGCGAGCAATTGTTATTCACGCCCATAGCTAGAGTGTACGTTACACTCAGCCCCGGTCGTGACAGCCCCTTCATGTCTTCTTTCATGTCGAATCAACACACGGACGACGCCCAGGTACTCTCACGTCGAGTTTTACTTGGCTCTCAGGATATCGACCTCGACGGAGGTTCCATCATCGGCTCTCCTTCCCTCTGAATACTGTTCGCTAGAGCTCCCGACTTGGTAGCGCGTGGTGAAACCTCTGACTACGAGGATGGGGATGGGGACGCCGAAGCACTCGTACCTAACCGCAATGTGCTGAGGGAGTCTGGGCTTACGTCACCGTCACCAGGAGCCCATCTGGTTGGGCAAGTTGGCTTAGGTGCTACGACGACCTCCTTCGGATGAGAACCGCTTCTCCATCCATTGTCTGCGCCAGGGCAGACTCGAATATCTCCCCTGTCGACACCATGTTAGACATCATAAACTTCTTGAAGTCAACGTACGTAGCCAGGTTCAACCTCAGGAGGTCTAGAACCCGAACGGGCGGGACTAGAATAGGGTCCAGACCCGAAGTATGGAGGCGTTCGGCCACGGCCTTCATTGCCTTAGTAGTTGCCCCGAAGGAAGCAGATTTCTTTGGTCTAGACTTCAACGAGTTGGACAACGTCACCTCTTGAACGGCTTGGGCCTTCATCAGTTCTTCTTGATGCTTGAGCTGAGCTTTAGCTTCATCCTCACATGCATACAGCAGGGATGCCAATGCACTCTTGCGCGCATTTGCATCTGCAACATCAGCTATGACATCCTTGTGACAAGGACCTTGTCGAAAGCGGTAAGACAGCTTGCCACGCTGCCCGAAGTTATAGCAGCCAGCGATCTGACCCGCGTGATATGCCGTGAAGCAAGGACTTCGCAAATGGCTTTCGCGATCGCGGCACCGTCACAAACAGCTTCTGCTATAGGTTCTAGGTCTTCCGCTACGGAACCGTGAGTAGAAGCCATACTGGGGAATGCGATATCTTGACGTAGACCACCCGGGTCGAAGAAAGAAACAGGAGAAACTAAAACGAAGAGAGCGACAAGTTCCCGTCACCGACAACCCACGCGTTTCCGCAGGGAAGCACAGACCCCTCTCCGTGAGCGAAGTTACGCTCGCTTATCACCAGAACACGAGTCCTTCTCAAAGTGACGGAAACATACTTGCACTACTGTGCTCTGTTGTCTCCTGGCGGCGCAGAGGAACCTGATACAAGCCTCTCGATGATGCTTCACCCGCGGCGAAGTCTACGACTTTACCTAATGATGACGTGTCCCGGGGCACAGTGTCTCACACGTATGCCCATCTGTGTACGAGTGAGCGCCCTATTGGCTGCCGTATTCTGCTTGGGATTCACATTTGAGGTTCGCTTAGTCCATCAGCCAGCTATACCCAGTAAATTGCCTTGCTCATTTCGATGGGATTCCTTCCAAGGAAGTACTTAGAGAGTATTGAAAAGATGAGCACGCCTTGGGGTTCCTGAAGGAACGCTACTGAGGCGCCTCAGCTACCGCTATTCACTTTCGCTTCATCCACACCAATAAGGCAATTCACCTAGATGCTCCATCAGCTCGTGATAAGCCTCTTCTCAACTGTGTAAGTACAGCATTGAACAATCGTGCTATCTTATGGCGTGCCTACTCTCGTTAGTTACTCTCTTCTGAGTGTAGTCCAGCCAGGTAGTAGTACGTCTCGTGTCCTTCCGCTAGTGTTCCCTCCTAACCCAGACGGGACTGTGCCTGCTCTGGATGGTGTTTGTGTGCCTGCTCAGTTCAGCAGCCGGCCGGCGTGTACAGCGGCTCCATAAATTTGGAAGGCAGAAGATATGCAGCTACCGCTACGTTCAGCGAGACTGATGCTGTCATCGAAGATCTGCAAGCGATGCCTGCTTCATAGTTCTCATCTCGCTCACACTCGAATTGCTTGCTCTCGTGCTGCTTAGGTGTTTACGTTTCTGTCCTTCACATTGTGGTTTGATTTCCAGCCACCCAGTTGGAATACTTTCCCGATGATGACTTGGTCACGGTCTACAACTCTGCTAGCTCTCATCTTCCTCTAACGTCGAGTCGTGAAGTAGATGAAAAGATTTGTGAGTACACCCAACCTATCCTATCATAGGATTCCTATGCTTCCTTCAACTGCCATCATCATGCTCCCATCGGTGATTGGTCAGATCCCCATCCCAGTGGTCCGTTCGTGGGCTTTGTATTGATCAATGACGCTCGCTTCCTCGTAGCTGCTACTTTCAGTCAAGATGGCAGCGTCATTGGAGACCTGTAAAAATGAATGCGTGACAGAGAGCACTTCTGTCACTGAGGCCGTTGCCACTTGTATCTTGCTCAGGATTATTGATTTCCTATGATCTCCTGTCTCGAGCCTATAGCCGCCGGTGACGTTCCCTACAACATGATCGGCACCAAGGTGGAGATCAGCCGTGCCTCTCCACAATCAGAAATCTTCGACAGGCTGAGTAAGACCAGTGATGGCTTATTTGTCGTGCCACTTGCTCTTTGCAGATGCCGAGTTGGAATACAAGAAAGGTATCATCACATTCAAAGTCTATGGAGCTGGAATTCTGAGTGCAACGATGCAGCCAGCGTCCATTAGTCGCCTACTGAGGAGATAATCGCACTTTCGTTGTCTTCGGCTATTCTGTTTTGTACTCCATGCCGCGACACCCGATATTCATCTCATCCATCTCTGAAGCATGTTGATGAGCTGCCTTTGTATTGACCTTGTCTGCTATTACTCGTGAACGAGATGCCCTGCTACGCTCCGCTTTGGCATGTCCAACAGTGGAACGTCGCGCATCATACGATAGCATCTCTCAAGTCAAGATAGTTGACACGACTCACCTGCAGTTTCAACTGCCTGTCTTTGACAACATCAAAGTGTGTTGTGTTCGTTTATTTCTGAGAAGGAGGGGTGCAAGCAGATGCCACTGAGTCCTCTTCCTGTGCTGTAATCCGTCTAATTCAAGGTGAAACTCGCTAAAGAATCATTTGCTTCCCGTGTACAAACAACGGGCTTTCACCAGTCAATGCTGTGAGCGTGAGAGACACTCAGCACAACCTCTTGAGTATCAACTTGAACATCTATAATGGCGCTGCCTTGCCTGACCAAATCGCTAGCTTGAATGAGGTTGATCGATGACTGGCTGCTAAGCTTATGAATTGAGTTGCCTCTTGACCCGGACACGGAGCCGATAACGGTGATGATATCAACGGTCCGTGACACTAGAACCCCTGCTGTTACGCTGCCATGCTCAGGTAGATTGTGAGCCCAAGAACCTATTTGTGACCCTTGCTGCTATTTTTATGGCCAGTCCTGCCTTTTAGTACACAACGATTACTGCGCCATCACTTACGCTTCTTCACCGGTCTACAGTACCTTGCTCGAACACCGAAGGCAATCTATGAATCAGACGCTCGTTTTCGTTGAATAAGCAGACGGGCACACCCTCTTGCCTCGAGATATACTTGCTCAGGGGCCGGTTTTATAATGACCCTCTTATACCTTCAAGATACTGTCGGCTGCTTGCCCTCAAATGCTAGTAAATCATCAGTCATCTGCCAGAACTGATCATTCGTCAGTGGTGACTTGTGGTAACTGTCCCCCAGGCACGATGTCCCCCACGTGTGCCCATCTGTGCATGAGTGCAACTCCCATTGCTGGGCATGAGTAGCCCTTGACTCTCACTCGAGGTTTTTTAGAAGTAGAAGCGCTGATAAGAGAGTTCTCGCCGACAAGTCACCTTGCTGTTAGGAATGGACTTGGACTCGAGAATAGGCCTGTCGCTCGCCTTGAGAGATGAGCGCGCCTTGGGATTCCTACAGGAACCCTTCCGTGCGCGTATCCTCTTCCTCCAGTCAAGCTCGCTAGTTTATCCACACCGATTCGTCAACTCACTCTTATGCTTTCTCAGCTTTTGGTGCTTCTCTACTCAAGCTTGTAAGTTGCACAACATACGGCCATGTGGCTACCAGCCTACTTGCTATATGTCAGTTACGCCGCCCTCAGCACAGCCGAGCCAGGTACCACGATGCCCTACTGCTGTTGCCTGACCGGAATAGGGGCCTGACTGTTTCGTTTGCTACTCGTGTGTCCGCTCAGTTTCTCACCCGGCGGGCGTGTACAACGGCACTGTTAAACTTTCGGGGTAACCCCTTCACAGTCACCGCTGCCTTCAGCAAGACTGCTAGTGTTATCGAATATCTGTAATGGAGGCCCCCTGCGTTGAGGGTGCCACCTGTGCCTTTCGCCACTCTTTTAGGAACATCATGGTTCCAACGGCTGCCGACATAACCGTTAGAGGTGCTCCCTACCACACCGTCGGCAACAACCTGCACATCAACTCTGGCAGCTCGTTGCCAGACGAATACGCTGAGTTGGGTAAGGCAATGGCTGGTGCTTGTCGCCTGTCAACCTCACCAGTCGAATGGCTTCTTTCTCAGATACCGAAGTAGAGTATCATCACGATAACGATACCGTCATATTCAGGGTCCATGACACTGGAGTCCCTCCTGTCACGTTGCATCGTGAAGTTGATTGTAAGCATATAAACCTATTTGTTGTCTCTAAGCGCCTATTCCATTCTAGCTCACGCAGCCCTCGGGTATGGCCCAAAGTATCTCTCCTCAGACCCTCATCCCATCGACCTGTACGCGGGCAGTGTAGACCTCAATGGCGCCTTCTTCACAGTCACCGCTAGCTTCAGCAGGGTCGATACTCTTATCGAAGGCCTGTAATCAATGCCTGTCCCTCGAACTGGGGGAAGTAATTTTGCTGCGCCCTTGGGCACTTGGTTTTCATGTAGGGTCATCAATGCCCCCGGGATCGACGAAGTAGTCATCAGAGATGTTCCTTACTACATGATTGGCAACGAGTTGCACGCCAGCCATGGCAGCCAGTTCAGCGAGCAATACACTAGCCTGGGTAAGACCAATCATCACTTCCTTATATCACATGCGTGGTGTCTTTCTCAGCGGCCAGTCTCGAATACGATTACGATAGGGATGTAGTCAGATTTAACAGTCCCTGGATTCGGGAGTACTCAGCGTCACAATGGAGCGAGTAGCGATCAGTCGCGTACTGAGGCACTAGTCATCTCTCGTGCCCTTGCGCCGTTCTTTGTCGTACTTCATACCAATTCATCCGTGACTCGTCCCAGCGATTTCTCAAGCTCCATTAATGAGCGGCTTTTGTATGGTTTTCACTTTTTATTGAAGCTGATCACCTGAGGCCTTGGTGGTCTTCTCGCTAAATGCGACAGCTCAGTATTTCTCCCGTCCCAATAACTCGTCTAGCTCGTCCGGAGCTACGACTGGCTTACTCCAGTATCCTCAACAGAGTACGTTGCGTTCAACCAGTTGTGGCGATGGAGAGTTGCTAGTAGACAGCAACTGCTGTTCCCTCAGAATCCCGTTCTACGCCCATTACAGCACGGGGAACATTCAGACATTCGAGGTCACCATTCACCAAACCGAGGTCAGCTCTGTGCGATCTATCTGAGAAGACACCGTCTCCCAGAAAGCACGAGTGCTCGAGCTTTCAACTTTGTCGACTGTTGTTAGTAGGCTGACAATCTTACCACTGTGGCACTACCCCGCAATCACTGGTGAATGAACGCAAGTCTCGAAGCACGCCCTTGGCGGGAACCTGTGTGTGATCTCCCACCCTACTGGCGGCCGGCCCTGCTGGAAAGGGCAGCTTGCAGTCCCGTCGAAAAAGCGATTTTTCTTGTGAGCGACCGTATCCCGCTTCGCCGTAAATTCTGCTTGGCTGATTGTTGAACGAGTGATTCTAGTTGATAAATCAGCAAACTACAAGATATTTACTTTGGTTGCTCATCGACGGTCTCGGGTAGAATCACATTCGGAGTCCCATTTGGACCAACACGAGGCAATCAGTGTAGACCCACTGCCGGGCAGTGCCACGCTCATCCCCTTCGTTTCATGGGTTTGGACATTCTATCGGCAATACAAGCAGCCAACGCCACGACCAAGAATGCGGCATTTAAAGCGGAGGTGAGCCAGCCTTAGCTGAGTCATCATGATCGCTCTTGCTCACGCAGCTGACCTCTCATGAGGCCCTCGAAGCGGCACGCTACGGACAACAGATGCTGGACCACATCGCCAAGTCCTCGGGCCACTGGCAGTACGGCCGTATGAGACCGGACTTTGTACCGGGGAACGGCCATATCCCCGGCTTCCAACCTCAGTACGAGGGCTCAGACGACTGCGAATGTGCACTAGCTGCTGGCGATGGGTAGACACTAGAGATCCGCGCGTTGCGATTGATTGCTAACCAGTTGATGTACTCGGCAGCCGAGAAAGTCGTGATTGTAGGCAGGCTTCTGGCAACCGCAGGATTCGATTTGTGTAGCTCCTGGCATGGGAATAGATAGGCCTTACAGCAGCCCAATTGCAGGGCCTCTGGCCCTCACGGAGGGGCTCTCACACGCTTCGTTGTGGACTACTGTTCTCGCACCCGCTATGCCTCTGGAGGGCTCTGCCTTTGGCATGGAGGAGCGAGGAATACGTTCACAATGATGTCGCCCGTCTCGTGCGCCCGCACTGTGTTGGCAACTTCCTTCATGATGTCAATTCTCAGTCCATCCATTCGACTTGACGGTCATCAACCAATGGGGGGACGTTGGGCAGCTGGCTCGGGGATATTCGACTCTCCCGAGGGGTACGACCCCTCCTCTCCTCCGTCTGTCTTTGACCGCCACCTTCAATGAAGGCTTACGCATAGCGCACACTCGAACGGCTAGGGCTTTTTTCCTTCTCAGCTACATTATGGTTAACCCACAAGACGCTGTTAATCTGAAAGGCTTCTCAAGTTCGATCCACCACGACCAGTTGCACGATCATCACAACCAACACCACCACCGTCCTCATCATAGTCATCGCTACAATCATGGTTCTCATCGTACTCAGCATCACCATCACCGCCCCGCCCTCCGGAGTGCCGCAGTGCACTTGAGCCTGTCGTCTATTCTGCCAGGTGTGATGCATGGAAGAGGGTCCGCCGACGGCTCCCCGTGGTCCGCTGTCTTCTGAGGATACAGCCATTACCTCACTCGTGGCCGTTGACTGTTTTGTTCGGAGTTCACCGTTCCCGCAAATTAGTCGACAACGGGGAGCCCGCCAAGCTAAAACTGGCATAGAGCAAACCCTCCGCAACGACTCCGAGTAACGGTATAGCGGTGCACTCCAGTGTGCTGCATTGAAGTACCGAGAAATTTTCCGACGAGATCGTGAGTTTGTCCCGTATCCTGTCGAGATATCCTCTGCCACAATGCAGAATTGGATGCATCGTGCACCATGTAGGATGTCGACGATCCGGGCATTATTTCTGATCCCACCATTTACGCCCAGTGCCTCATGATCAGGCATTGGGAAGGCCAGTGTAGGGGAGGGGTATGATGTTTCCACATCCGGCGACATGTCCCAGGGCACTCTCGGTGTTGCACTTGCGTTTCCTGCGGAGACTGTCCTATACGCATGAGAATCCGAGCCCGTGTGCACTTCCGGTTCGCGAGGATAAGCGGCTTTCGCTTCACCCCAGAGGTTATGCTCAGCAGAAATGCTCTTCGGTAAACTCCCGCTAGTAGGCTGTCCGGCAGAAGACTCTTGCATCCGATCTGAGTATCGACTTGCCGGCGGCAAGCTGCCGCTCTCGTGTAGGACACGCGCGCGCCGCCGAACTCCCCAACAAAAGCTATAAACGCATTACATGCTCCCTCACTACAACTCGTCACATTCACACACATTCGACTTTGACATTCACTACAAGTCATCATCATCATGTTTCGTCAGCTGCTGATACTCTTCTACTTGGGCTTGTAAGTGCAACAATTTGCTACCGATGTATGAACGACCTCGTCGTTTGCAGTTGCACTGGTCAGCCAACAGCCGAGCCAAGTAGTGCTATTCCTGCTCTATCTGGTCCTCCACGACCGACTCAGATAGGGCCCCTGTCACTCTGACTTGTACTTGTTGGTCCGTTCAGCTTCGCTCCCCTTCAATCATTACCAAGGCCGTTTTGACTTTGCCGGACACAAGATTTCTATCCATGCAACCTTCATGAGGAATACTCCTGTTCTGGAGAGTCTGTAATGCATGCTTGCTGGTATATTCCGATGTTGCCTGAGTTATCGGCTTCCTGTATAGGGTCTTCGATATCTCGGGGATGAGGACGTTGATCGTTGAAGATGTTCCTTACGAGATGGTTGGTCACGAGCTGCGCATCAGCGATGAAAGCTTACTACCCGAAGCATACACCAACATGAGTAAGACCAGGCATTGTGTTTCACCAGGAGTGACGCTTTCTTCTCAGGACCTGTCCTGGAGTATGATCCGGATGATAACGTCATCAAACTGACATCTAGGGGGTTTGGATCCTTCACTGTAACGTTGTGGAGTCTTTTCTACGCCTGAAGGGCCATTCACACCCTCGTGTCCTCGAGCGAATCAGCGGGGCAGTAAGCTGCCCATTCATTCACGAAGCCTGGTTTCTGTGTTATTTCTGTATATGCTTCACCTGTTGCCCAAGGCTGTGAAGCCTGTGGCTCGCAACGATCCGCTCTTATCATAAGAGCGTCCATAAGAGTCCTATGTACCCATCAGTCAAGCCTTCAACAAGTGAAGATGCGATAAATGCGATATTTTGTCTGTTTTCGCAAGTGGCTATACCAAGACAACCCATTCTAGCCTTCAGTCGGGCTTTTTCGTTATTCTCGAAAGTGTGTCTTGGGTTCGTCCAGTTTTGGTAAGGATGTCCGAACGGACGTGTCCGTCTGTCCCGAAGTATATGCTACGCCCTCTCTAAGTGGATCGTTGCTTGGCTCTCATCGCCTGGCATCGCCACTTCCGATGCTGATTCACTCATTCGGTGCGACTACGTGAACCGAATTCCTTCAAGTCTCGTACTTTCGTCACTCGCGTTCCCATTCTATTCGGTAAAATTCCGTCTTGCTCGTTTCCTTCTTCCGCATACACTCGGACTATCGGACAGAGCCGCAATAGCGCTACTAAGGAGAACGTCTTCAGGATACGCGGCATCTTGAGCCAAGATGGCAAATGACGAACATTCACACCTAGTTGAATCATGTGAGCCTGCGCGAGTTTCTCAATCGCTTTGAAAATGACGGCGATTCCTTTCATCAGTGTGGCTCGATCGGCTGCTGGCCACCTTGATGTCTTCAAGGGCATCGAGCGCAGCTAAACCTCCAAACTGTTTTCATCATACTACTACTGCTAAAGCTTCGTCATCAAGCTAGACGGGCAGTGTACGAGATGTATTGCTCCGCGCTATGTCAGCTCGTTGGTGGGCGGAAGCGGCGGTATCGCTCTTTTCAGCAGTGGCTGAAGTGGCACATGTCAACGAAACTCTAATGCTCGAGAGATACACGCAGCATATACGGCGATTTAGTGACGACTACCATTGATTCTTAGCCCCATCGTCATTGGTCCGCGTGTCGTGCAATCCTGGCGTCGCGAATCTTCATGCTCAGCAACGGATTCAACGGAAACTCTCCGAAATCCGGGACATTCTGAGATCGCCAAAACTGCCTTATTTGTGGAAGTGAATTGTTCTGTTCGAGGCCGTCCTCATCACTGCCCGGGGTCTTATCAGTTGTGCGTTCTAATGCCTTCCAATGACGAGAACGATCAAGACGAGCTAGGACACAAGAAGCATCCGGCGCTGACTTTAAGTAAGGCTACCGCCAGGAAAGCGGTACTGGCGTAGAAGCCTGAGCAGGCCTTGACGACACAGATCTTCTATCAAATGGGGTGCCTGTTGACGGCCATCGTGCGTTACTATCACCATCCAAGCATGGATACACACCCGTCATGAAAGCGGCAAATTGGGATATATTCACAGACACTGCTACGGCTACAGGGGGCCCACAGGTGAACCCTCATCCTGCTTGAGAGGATCGTCGCCTTGTGTCGACGCTGTCTCCATTGAGCGTGTCCGACATGCTTCAACCGCATCCTATCACGGTACAGAGGAAGTTGAACTCTTAGAAAGCCCCAACCTCTCGAGATTGCCGACGGGCTTCGGAAGAGCCTAGTCATGGCCATCAACTCACTAAGCAGGAGGAATCGTTAGTATCCTCAATGATGGAGCCAGCTCGGAAGGTGGGGTACAGCACGACCAGTACGCGGACAGGCTGTTGCTCCACACGCCAGGTGCTCTCCCTTTTGATGGTAGACCGATTTGAGTTATTAGAAAAAGCCTTCCAGCTCAACGGCTCTTTGTGCGTAGCACAGTTTGTGGAAGTGGTGCAATGCTGTGCTTCGGGACCTGACAGTGGTCGAGAGTTGGAGCCTCTCACTCAGGAAGTCCACCGCTGCAAACGCTGCCACGGACGAATCCTATACTCGTCTCTCAGACCCTGATGGAACTTGGTGTGTCCGAAGAATCATCAGTGCCACTCTGGATGGCGCAGTTGTCGTGCGCTGCCGTCCAACTGTGGGCATCAGTTAAGCTACGAAGGCAGACAGGTCGGCCACTCAGGTTCCACAATATTGACGTTCACAGCACGGGCTCTCTCACGTGGGAGCTGTTCAGGTAGGAGTCAGGGCGCAATTGGTGTTCCCGATTCACTAAAATTCCTCCACCGTTAAGCCGCAGCAATGAGATTTCCCGTCTTCCACTGGCAGCCGAGCTCTCTGCAGTCCCTCTCCTTCTCAGCAACTATCTACTACAAGATGGACAGTTGGAGTCGGTAGATGAGGATGTCATCGGCGCCGCCCACGGTAGACGCGGAACAACACTACGCCTCGAGTGGGGTCGTCCTTCTGTGTGCGAGATCATCACCCTTTCAGAGGCGGCAGACAAGACCGAGGCCCTACGGACGTACCATCAGAGTAGCTCCTTCATACAACAGAAAGGGACTGGTGTAGCCTCTCGCTCGAGCGCCCAAAAATTATCAAACACCCGACCAGACCTCTGTCGAGAAGATCTCCTACCTCCCTCGCTCGGACACGCTGCTGTGTATCACACATGCATCCCGCAACATACAGCTCTATGACCCGGATACTTGCCTACTTCTCGCAGAGGTGGACCTCAGATTCGGAGGCCTGGTAAATTCCTTCGGTCGCAGTTACAGGGCCACCGAGGTAGCGTCATCACGGCCTGCGAGCTCGGAGCCGGGCTGGTCTCTGCCGGCACGGATAAAACCCTTTCATTCTGGAGTGTCGCGGTGAGTCGTACTCGATGGTTGCCCGGAATAGATTCTGTCGAGAAGTGAATATTCAGAGAGCGGAGCTGCTAGAGCAAGGACGCACCGATAGAACGTCCGCTGTCGACGTTAGAAGGCCGTCAACAGCCAGCTCTATCAAGTGGAGACTCCGATCCCGACTTGTGTCGAATAATGTGGGCCCACCCAGGCCGCAGCGCTGGTGTCATCGATGGCGGCCGTCTATTTAGCTTCGCTTCCCAGCTGCTCTGGGCTATTCCTAGCAGGATGCCCTTGATTTGTCGTGCCCGACGACAGATACAAGTGGTCTTATTTCCGTTCAACACTAGTCTGGAGGAAGATCCATCACCTTCATCCCTTCGCGACACAAGTACGTCAGCTGAAAACTCACGCCAAGTGTCAAATAATGACGGAATATCACTGATCAGTCCTGTTCTCGGGAGGGATGGACGGGAGTCTCAATCAGTGGGACTTGAATGCTTGGAAGATCGGTGCAACGAGAAATGGATTCCACGAAGGTGACGCATCCCTGCACACTCTCGCCCGAGTAACCCGACAACCAGATGAATATTGGAGCGGTTCACCTCAAACTTGAATGATCCCAATCACATAAATTATGGGCCGCGACTAGGGTGAAACTTTTGGAAGAGAGTTTCAGGGCCCCGCAAGGAGGAACGCCTAGGGGGACCCTCTGCGATAGAGAGCGCAGTATGCTCCTTATAGTAATGGGGCCCCCTACGCTATTCGATTTTCGAGGCCCTCCTGGGCGCAACCGCGCTGGTGTGCGGCCATTATGTGACATAATCACCTAGCAATATCAGACAAAATCAGAGCTATAGCGTAGCGAGTGACAGCCGGCAACATGTAGACCCCCTACGGGTGCAGCGGCGCTAACACAGCTCACAGATAATAATGCACCAACACCGTAGTGGATGAATCTTTATCAGAATCTACTCAGCGAATTTCGATACCGGACCACTTGAGCGCTACAGAAAATCGGAGCTTTGCTGAATCGCTGACGCCAGGCTTGAGCTATTTCCATCCTGGGTGCGTCCGCTGAGTATTCAAGAGATGGAGTTGTGTCGTTGAACTACTCAGCTGGGAGGATCTTGTGAAGGTGCAATAACGACGATGGAGAGAATAAGCGACATGAACTTGCTAGCGACGGCCAGTACCGACAGCACCGTCCTCATGTGGGACATCGGCACCCTCAGGCCGAAGAGAGCTCTCCGAGGTAACTCCATCACCTGGGCATCGATGCCGTCCGTCCGGGATTTGTGGCCATAATCAAAGGCAGGCCACAAAAAGGAGGTCCACTCGGTCGTCTACGACCATCCTTATCATTGCGTCTTCACTGCCGGACTTGAGAACCATGCTCTGGTCTGGAACCCTTACGCCGAGAAAGAGCCGATCTTCAGGCAAGAGTCATGCCCAGCTTTGCCTCTTTCACCACCCCTCTCTGCTATCTCCAGGCTAACAGGACATGACAGAGCTTTGTGTGGCCTTGAGGTTGTCAGAGACACGCCGCAAGTTATCACGGCTGACATCGGGGGTGTTATGAAGCTCTGGGACGTTCGAAACTTCAGGTTGGCATGAGTGCCTTCATGGAAATCTGAGGCCCACCGCCCTTTGCAGATGCGTTCAGACCTTCGGCGGCTCGTCGCCAGCCACGGCCGGCACGCATGGTCGCGGCGGTGAGTATCCCTTCGTCTACGCTCGGCCCTCGGACATAATCCCATTTCTCTTCAATGGAAAGACTCCTCTGGGTTTTTCCCGCGCTCAATGTACTGCGCGAGATGGGTCGTCGGTGTGAGCCTCAGGTGCCTCAGTAGGCGGTGCACTACAGGAGTTCAACACCATCTGCTACATGTCGAAATACTCCGTAGCATCACATGCATCACTATCAGTGGCCTCCAACTCGTGCTTGTCAGAGGTTGGCCGCGGGCACCAGTAACGGCCAGGTGTTGTTTTACAACTACAAGACCAATGTGGCTGAGAAGGCCGACGTCACCGATACACTAGGAGTAAGCTTCCCCGACCGAGGCTGCGGGGCTCTTCGCTTCATCAGGTTACGAGTGTGGAATACTGCCGCGAACTGGGCAACCTGATGACAGTGTCCGGCCGACATATACGTTTCTGGTCAGCAGCAACGGGTACGTCAGGCTCCCATCATGCCACCTGGGGGTTACTGTAGACACTTGGCTGCACTGGCGTGCTAGTTCTAGAAACAGTGGAAGCCAGTTCTCATTTCCTATCAGGGAGACCTTTGCGCACTGTGAAGGATATTAGCTCTTCTGAAGTCACGGCATCTGCCGTATCCCCCAACCACAAACGTATTTATATCGGCAACGCCAAAGGGCAGGTGGGACGGCTCCGACCAAGGCCTCTCACCACTAGCTGCCTTCAAGGTCATTGCACACGATGTCCGCAGTGGAAGCCTATTGCTTCGCTTCGAATCGCACGAGAAAGACGTCAGCCACATCCTGGCTCCGGAGTTCGGCGACGGCCAGTGGCTGGTCTCCGCGGGGTGGGATGGTGTTGTGAGGGTGCACCACATCAGGATATCTACCCAATGTACGACTTACTCTGTCGCCTGCATGGGTGGACCCCACCCCGTATCTTAGCTGCTACATCGGACTTCCCAGTGCCGCCCACGGTTACACCAACGACCATGGCCGAGTTCAGGCAGCACTGCCAAGGTTCAGGCGTCACATGTCTCGCGATGTCCCCACCTATCGATGGCAGTAGGCAGACGGCTACATAGTCGCTTCGTCCCCATCCTCATCCCCCTGCCAGATCACAAGGAAGTCCTCCTAGCTAGCGGTGGGGAGGACGGCCTCTGCATCATGTGCGGGCCTCACAACCAACGCCCTCTTGTAATCGTCTTCTGAAGATACGACTTCGTGGCACTCAAGCGCGCTGGTCGCCTGGCCCAGTTCAAGCACCCCTTGGTGGTGGGTGTTTCAACCCTCCCTCAATCCCACTTTCACAGCCCCCGCGTCGTAGGCCTTGTCGTGGGCGCAGCCCACCTCGGCTGCACCCCTACTCGTTGTTGCCGATCGGGCCGGCGTCATTTCATTGTGGGGCATGAGGTAGCTCCCCTTCCGCAGTGAGGGCGTGATACACCACCCTCCCCTGCCAGTGCCCCTATCTCCTCGCGCTGGTCCTGCCTCTACGCCTGGAACAGCACCAACCCTACCACCATGCACTCGGTGGCGGCCTCGCTCACCGCAATGCTGTGAGGCACCGCCCTTTCTTGAGTGATCTTGATTCTTGAGCCGCTTGTCAGCTCGATCAGCATCAGAGGCCAACAGTTGGTCGTCAGAGGTCGGTTCCTCGAGGCCGTGCTGGCGCTTCTCTTAAATCCCAGGTGACGCGAATGGAGGCTTGCACGTACATGATCTACATGCGCCGCCAATCAAAGCTTCCGATGATGCGCGCGGTCCAAGCTCGGACGCTGCCGAGTGTGCGCGGCCCCTCTGCAACGACATCTTCGAGCTCACTAGTGTGCCTCAACAGAGGAGAGTCTCCACCCGCGAAGGTAAGGCGGGGACCAACTTAGAGAGGCCTGCCTGTGGGGCTGCTACCTGCGAGCAAGATTTCCCTCCCTCCGTGTTTGCTCTAACTCCGGCTTCTCTCACGCCATACTCGCGGACGCCGTCCTTACGCTCGATATCACAAGATTTCCCAAAGAAGTAGATTCTTGTTTGGCATTCGCCTTGCTCTTTTCTCCACTGCAAGTCGTTCGGCCACAGCCCTAAACGACATTGCCATCACCGGTCGAGGCGCTTATGGTCTCCGGGATGTTCAATTCCTCAGGTGCCTGCCAGTCTCCTCCTCCTCCTCTCCCTCTGATTGCTCGTCGTAAAGCACACGATGACGCTATTACCCAGATCTCGATCCTTCCGCTGTCGGATGATGATGAAGTGCTCGACGTGGACTCAGAGGTTGCGATAGTGACAGTGTCGCTCGATCGGAAGTGAGGGCCAGCTCGCGTGCCCGCTCGTCCCCATGATCATGGCCTCGTACCCCTCTGGCCGGCGTGCTATCCTCCATTCGGTCTCTCTCCTCCTATGAGCATTGGATCTCAGAGTGCGGATTTGGTCGCTGCCGGCCCTGGAGGCCCTCGGCTTCCTCTGCCTTAACTACAGTCTATCAGCGCCCTCGTACAGGTGGGACACACAGGCGGCTGCCGTGGGCATTTCCGTGGCCCTTTTCAGAGTACCGTTGGACCCGACACTGAAGTGGCGCAAGAGAGTCCGAGAAGGGATCTACCTTTTGACCAGAGCGGGTGAGTTGCTCCGCGTACTCTTGCGCTAGGCAGGGGAATAGATACTGGGGATGGGTCAGACGGTGAGGCTACCGAGAGACGAAGGGACCCCACAGCTCCTGCGGTGCTGTCCCCTTCATCAACGAGGGGACTGCAGCCCTATGCACAGGCTAAAGGGAGTTGACTGTATAGTCCAACGGGCTCAGCCCGGTTTCCATGCTCACTCATGGTTTATAATGATTCTCCGTCACTGGGATGGCCTTGAGTTATGCCAAGTCTTGGACTGCACCCGGTGCACCGCTGTCCGTTGAGGCGGAGATGAAGCCATGGTAGATGGGATACGCGTCCAGGTCAGCAGCTCTCCTCTCGAGGGGCACACGACGCTCCATGATGTGATCGAAACAACGACTAGAGCATTCTCTTACCACACACCTGATTGTAGCCATAGGGCTAGGAACCCTTCATCAGGACCGCTGAGCATTGGTACTCCAGAGTACTCGGCCCAGGGTAGAGTCGGAGTCGTGGGAAGCACACTACTGTACAGGACGCCTCTGACCTCCGCAAGGGAGCTAGACAGCGAGCATGTTCTCGCCTAATTGCTGATTTGATCCTCCGCTCGGACTTATTCATACACGGTGCGAGGTTACACACGAAGCTTTCAGGAAGGAGATCTTCACAGCCATCAACGACACCCGCGTACCAACGCCTCCCTAGTAGGGAGGCGTCCTTACGCACTTCGACGTACGAAGTGGACGGGGCACCGGCGTCACACGATCCCGCTGCGGCGTCACGCTCTGGACTGTCCGAATGCGACGTGAGAGCCGGCGGCCAAACGTGCTTTGCAAACCCAGCCGCTAGATGGTGGTAGCGCCAGCAGGGCGAGTGCTCGTTGTCTCGCGACCATTCCCGCACCTCTCCCAGTCCGTTTCTCCCGCGATTCTTCCTCCTCATGCTGCCCCGTATTCTCGTCTTCCTGTTCACGATCACTACTGCAGCTATCGGGCTCCTACAAACCTTCCCTAGGATGTACTGTGTCCAGGCTACTCACGGCTCATGGTTTACCAAATTGAAGGTCAGCCATGAGGTACTCTTCTGGAACAGCACCCATCTCGATTACCGTCAATGGAACAAGCGGTGGATTGAAACCCACTGGAGGGAGAAGCGCGCGTTGAGGGTTGTCGAGATACTACTATCACTGGTGCACAGGCCAGATACAGCCTTACGTTCTCTATCGTAAACTGGATGGTTTTTACTTCACTATGGATGAGTTCGCCGCCATGAGGCACATTGACGAGGGTGATAAGCTGAATATGACTATCGGTGGTACGAACTACCTCCTCACCAGATGCAATAAGGCTCAGACGTATCTTCCTATGTGATCGCCCTCAACACTAGCGACGGTGGATGCGCTGTGTTATTGTCAACGGTCTTCTGTCTTTCAAACAACCCTTGCCGCTCGCAGCCTTCATTTGTTATCGTTAGTTCCGCATGATGACGATATCTGGAAGCGTGGCTCAGCCAACGTGGCCAGTGTCACGACCCTGTCTTAACGACTCTGACTTTTTGTTAACCTGCGGGCCCAAGCTGCACCTCGTTCCGAGATAGACTTCTGTTAAAGTTACTCCTTTGGTTGCGTTGTGGTCAGCATGATCGTATACGGGCAATGGTCCTTTGTGTGCTAACCGTTACAAAGACACCAAACTCAAGTCGTAAACTCGGAATCATATTAATGGCACACGACTATTGAGCTCTTTAACCTTCTCATCTGCAGCCAGTAAATCTTCCTTCAACCGCTTCATCTCGGGCAGCAAGGACTCGTTCACTGTTACCTAGCATTAGGATAGCTCGTGACCCATCAGGCAGCTGGAGCCTGGCGGTACATGGTCCACGGACTCCAGATAGCTCCCCACGACCTCCCCAACTTTCGTCAATTGCATCTGATAAGGATGGCAGGAATATTCTGAGCCCGCCGGGCGCCGTCGAGCGTCCTTGAGGCAAGAAGACGTTACCAAGAATTCAGCAAGATCCCCTCCTCTGTGGTTCAACGAGTTCTCCATGCGGTCCAACTTCGCCTTGAGGCTGCTCATCTCATCCTGCCTCTGCTTCAGCCATACCGAGCCCTCAACCTTCATGAGGGGGTTAAACGGGGTGTGACGCGGAAGCAGTCCTGTTACCTGCATGTGGTAGCCGTACTTGAACAGCATCGAGCATCTCCAGAGTGCTCTGGGGACCAGCGACCTCTTCAATGGTGCTCTCGTCAGGCACCTGCGTCGACTTCGGATACACTCGAAAGCGGCGATTCAGTAACATACCTGTCGCCCTTTAGCAAGTAACCGCATATACTGTGGTTTGACACCTGATCGGAGACCAAATCCTCCCAGCCGTCGCTGGAGTCCTACTCGTGGTCCGGCCAATAGCCTCCTTCACGTCCCGCATTGTAACGTTCCCGTTCATGCACTTAACATGGTATCGCCCAGCATGCTCCTTCGACCCGCTTTTAATCATCAACACAGCATAGGGCTGAGAAGGAGCGGTCACCAGCGTAACATCTAACACTCTTACCGAGTCACCCTCGCCTCCCCACGGTGATCTCCACGATGGCCGGTATCGTGTGCTGCTCCGCCAGAGGCCCACCAGAACCCTCTGAAAAACCTCCTCAACACCATCGAACGCAAGTTCACGATAGCAAGCTACCTGTATCAGTGGAGTCCTTGTTCGAAACAGCTGGTCTTGAAAACGCTCTTGCCTGAAATTATCGTAACGACCACACTACGTACCACTTCGTTACCACCTGGTACTCCTTCGTGAACAGCAGCATGACCTTCGAGCCCGCCTTAACACCGATAGACGAGAGGACGACGGAATCATCTCGCTCCTTTCCCTTCACCAAAAGTCGTTGCCCTTTCGCCTGCTCTCAGCTTCGTTCGATCTTGTTCCATTTCCGAAGTGACTTACTGGTACGCCGGTAATAGGTTCGAGCTGCGCTTTAACGTCGGATACCCGAGTGTGGTCGTCTAGGGTGAAGTTATGCTTCTCTTTTCCTTGCACTACTGTTAGCATTATACCAACTACGACCGATTGGACGAGCCTCCCGACTGGTGACACAACAAGGCTTGGGGGTTGATGAACACTCCATGTTGATCAGTAGGCATGCTACTGAGAATGATGAAACTGTTGCAGACGATGATACATAAGCTTCAATAGTGAGGTAATAACGAAGACAGCTGATTGGGCTGCTGTCGATGATGATGATGACGTTGCTTCATGTTATTACTGTACACTTAAGATACTATAGTAAGGCTAGTTTAACAAATGCAGATTGCCAGTAACCGTCAGTATGGGGGAAGGTTTATTACAAAATAAAGAATGCTTCATCTAAGAGTACACTGGGGGAAGGTATCGTACAGCTGTTACAAAGGGATTCATCAGAGATGGATGACAACGCTGGTAATGTCGTCCACTACTGTGCCGTCCTCCTCCTGAAAGACAGCTCTGTCGGAAAGCACTGGGTGAGAGGGCCCACATGGATCCAACGCCTCCAGCTCTCCTTCGCTAGGTCGTGGGCGGCCTCCATTGAATGCTGTGGGGTATACTGAGACACGAAGTCAACCGCTTCTTGCGAGGAGATGAACTCCCATACCCCATCCGAGCAGAGCACCTGTCGCAGGCAGAGCTCCTTCACAACGAAGGGGCCGACCATCTCACCAAGAATTTGTCAACATTTCGGTCGATTCTCTTCATGTCGATGTCGACCTGGGGGCTCAAAACGCCAGGACTTCGACGCCCACTGCTGCTGCCGTTGCTTGTGGTGCTCAGCCGGAGGGCAGTCGGTGGGAAGCAGACGGGATGGCTCGCTCGCTGGGCTTACAAAAGGGGTGCTACCGCCGCCCGATGAGGACCCACCTGCAGGTGGGGAACTTGGAGCAGTGGAATCTGCTTCTTCTGAGGAGCACTCGCTGGAGAGCCGAGTTCAGAACGTCGCCACGAAGACACACCTTGCTCCTCATTCCGCAGCTCCCGACGGCAGGTCTCAGGTTCGGCGGACACCCCAGCATCATAGTAGCCGACAAGGTCGCCTGCGACCAGTACGATGGGACGACGAGGGCCAGCGGCAGGATGCCCACCTAGAGCCCTGGACATGGCCAAACCAGGATAGGGTTTCCCTTGCACGTAAACTCGATGGCTGACGTCGTGTGGACGCTTATGAACGGCGCCGCCCCTGGCGATGATGCGAGCACGCTCCAACGGCAGGTCTGAACCGGCCAGGGAGGACTTGATCGCAGCAGGAGGGAGATCAAGATCCACCTGGCTTGTGATCTTGAGTAAGATCGACAGCTACGAGGCCTGCAGTGGCAGAGCTCCTCTGAGCCAGCACACACCGACTGTCTCCGACGTGAGCGATGTAAAGGCACTGACTGCCTGTTGGCGAGACCTCGTCCTTCTCAAAGTGAAGGATGACCGTACCTGGAGTAGACGAGTACGAATGAACTCAAGAGTATCTTACAGGTTGTCCCGGACACAGCTGCGTCCAGGGTGCCGTCACGAGTGGTCTTTTCCAACATTTGCTGTGTAGCGAGGAAGGCGTCACGGAGGGCCGAGCAGGGGTCGGAGCGGAAGAGGGTGCTGAATGCCAGGCACTCAAGTCCGAGTGCCGCGGCAGAGGCTCGTGCTTCTTACACCAACGAGATGCTTGGGAAGATGCTCTTTGACGTAATTACTAACATCATGGCCCTTCTTGCCGTGACCGTCAAACACACCGTAAATCGATACGTCGCCTTCTACGCGAATTACCAGGAAGGAATCCTGGTTGGGACCTAGAGCAGAGATGAGTTGGGAGAGGGGTGGTATGAGGAGGCACTTACTGACTGGCTTCAGCCCCTTCTTGCATGCAAAGCCCACCAAACTGCTTCTGAAGTGATCGGAGTCACCTTGGGTGCTGAGGAGGGCTGGTCGTGGGAGGGCGATTGGAGTGGAGGTTACAGCAAGTCCTTGTCGCCGAAGCTCTCCTGTTTGTGCATCATCTTGTCGGTGGTTGATCCGATGGAGAAGCGTCTGCTGCCACGACGAGAGGATGAACGGGTCAATGGCTTCACTGGTTTGACGCCAGCCGTGCTACGGGCTAGGATGGGGGAATCCATGTTACCTCCTGGCAAGATACAGAATAGGTCAAGGCTGGCACGGATAAAATGGTGTACTGTAACTGTTCTCCTTGTTCTGACCAGCACTACTCGAGGATGACGCAAGAAGGTCAAGCAGACTGCAGGAGACGAATCCTCTGAGAACAGTAAAGAATACTGTGGACCATCAGGCTGGCTGGACTCACCTATTATCATCATTATCAGCCACTTCCTTAGCCCCCTCTACGGAAGCAAGGCTGAGTCTTCGGCTACGACGAGAGGCCGTGACGGTGACAGCAAGCGGGGAAGAGGCCTTCTCAGAGGGGGAGATGGGAGCGCTGAGGCAGGACATAGGAGAGGGAAGGGAAAAGGACGGTCTAAGGGTGGTAATAGTCGATCTACTCCGAGCGGCAGCCACCGGCGAAGAAAGTTTCGCCGATCTGCTTCGCTCCGCCATTTTTGACCCGCGCGCGCCCCACGGCTCAGCTATGTGATAAGACAGCCGAAGCTAGAGAGGTAGGGAAGCGTACTGTCCGTATGGTATTTATGGGTAGATGAAGTTGCGCTGTTAGAATTATTATTTATACTAATCGTTGTTGTAATGCCGTCCCCTAAGAATCTTGCCAGTGAGCATCCTGCTGCCACCTCTCCCAAGAAGGCCAAGAAGCTCGATGCTGCCAACCAGTTGGACGCCTTGAAGGAGATGACTTCCGTCGTCGCTGATACCGGTAGGAACTGGTTCGTATTGGGTTAACGGTGTAGGACTTGGTCTTGCTGGTTTTAGGCGATTTTGATAAGATCAAGCAGTTCCGTCCAGATGATGCCACTACCAACCCCACTCTGCTGTACCAGGCTGCTCAGATGCCCGAGTATGCGCAGGTTATGAATAAGGCCATCAAGAACGCTAAGGCACAGAACCTCACCGGGGAAGCCCTGGTTGACGAGGTAGGGAGGCCCCCTGTGTGATGGGCTGCCGGGCTTATCTGGCTGTTGCTTTCAGGTCTGTGACCAGTTGGCTGTCAGCTTCGGTTATGAGATCCTCCAGATCGTTGACGGCTACGTCTCTACTGAGTGCGATGCCAACTTGTCCTTCGATAAGGATGCTAGTTTGAATAAGGCGAGGAAGCTTATTAAGATGTAAGGGAGTTGCGGTTGGAGTGGTATACGGATGATGGTGATTTCGGTCAGGTACGAGTCCATGGGCATATCCCGTGATCGTATCCTCATCAAGATGGCTTCAACATGGGAGTGCATCCAGGCCTGCAAGGAGTTGGAGAAGGAAGGAATTCATTGCAATATGACTCTTCTTTTCTCCTTCCCACAGGTAATTGGACCTGCTTTGTATCTTGCATGGGTCGAGTTAAGATTCCTTTCCCTTTTAGGCTGTCGCTGCTGCCCAAGCCGGCGCTACCTTGATCTCGCCATTCGTTGGTCGTATTCTCGACTGGTACAAGAAGAGTACCGGTAAGACATCGTATGCCATGGACGAGGACCCTGGCGTACAATCGGTAAGGAAGATTTATAACTACTACAAGAAGTACGGCTACAACACCATCGTCATGGGCGCCTCATTCCGTAATACTGATGAGATCCGCGGCCTCGCTGGCTGTGATAAGCTCACCATCTCCCCTAAGCTCCTCAAGGAGTTGCAGGACAACACTGATGTTAGCGGCATGAAGATGTACCTCAACGCTGAGACGGCCGAGTCGGATTCCCCGAAGCTTGACGATCTCACCGAAGCTCAATTCCGTTGGATGTTGAACGAGGACGCCTGCGCGACTGAGAAGTTGGCTGAGGGCCTTCGTAACTTCAACAAGGACTTGCAGAAGCTGAAGGATTTGGTCCGAGCTAAGCTGGCCGAAGAGTGATGATGAGAATTGTTGTCACCAATTTATAGTTACTGTAATAATTTACTACCCTTTCAGCCTTCTGAACTACTGAGGCGATGATTATCGTTGGTGGTATAACTTTCTCTACTGTTTATGTTAAGAAGCGGAGACGAGCTTGAACTGTTTCCGTGGAAACGTCAGGGCGTAGTGTTTTTCAATTTGGGGGAGCACGGAGGTGGAGATTGAGAAGCACCTGTCTCGTTGCACTCTTCTCTTGAAGCTTGGAGCGTAGAGGAAATAGTAGGTTGAACTCTAGTTAGCAATTATTGCGCTGGCAATTCTTCTGCATAGCGTGTCAGTGGTGGCGTCGGCTCGAGCTAACGGTGTCATTCCCGACTCTCGCTTTAGTAATATTCTCCCGATCAATGCTCCTGGCTCGATGGGACACGATGTTGGGCATTGATGATGACGGTCCAGCGGTCCAGTTCACTGAGCGGGACATGGACCGTATAGCGCCAGTGGATATGGATACCATCGATGATGAGCATACTACGCTGATAGACAGGACCGGAGGCTGTCACGCGGGAGATGGGCAGGACCAGAAGGAGTAGGAGGGGGAGGGTGGGATGTGAAAAGGATGGTGTAAAGTAGGTGTAACCGATGCTGAGTCTGGTGTGCTGTCCAGTCCGACGCCAAGGACTCCTACCAAAGGTGAGAGGATTATCGTTCGCCAGGTGCAGCTTCTTTCGACGATTAGCGTCGTGGCTGGATAGTAGAGCGTTGTTATGAGTACTGGTCTGTTGGGGGAGGAGTCGTTCTGTGAAGGTTCAAAGGTCGGCAGTCGTTCGATCGGAGGGTCCAGCGGAGTGACCCCTCGGAGTGTAGCAGAGGCCTCGTCCCGGTCGACGGTCGGGGGCTCCTGTGGCGTCTCAAGGGGAGGGGACTCCTTCTGTGCAGGGACAGTCAACCTCGGGTGCTGTTAGAAAGTGAGCATAGACAAATCTTGCGGATGCGGGTTGGTAATGGTGCTGATTAGGAAAAGATATCTTCAGCCGTCCCAACACCGTCGACCTCGCAAGCCCGTTCTGCCCAAGCTCGATTTGGCCATGGTAGCGATCCGGCAAGGCGTGAAGAGCAGCGATAGACGAGTCCAGGCGGTCGAGAATAAATTTCCGGGGCGGGCGTACGGCTTCGATCCGACCAGGCATCGGGCGTTGGAAGGCTGCTCTCATTGTGCTCGGAAGTCGGCGGTGACTGCCAGGCTGCCATGGCAGCACTTGGATAGAATACAGAAGGACGAGGAGTATAGGACACTCGAGCAGCTCTTCACCGACCGCACTCTAGCCTCGCATCGGGTGAGATGGAAGGGACTCTTCCCCTCGATCGCATCTGGACTCTGATCCCTCGTTGACTCTATGCGATGACGTCCCTGTAGGGTAGCAGAGCAAGGCTGTGTCATCGTTGTCACCGGTCGAAGATTCCAGTAGCAGAGGAAGCACTGTCCAGCCGACAGGATATGACGCTTTACTACAGCTCAGCGCAGGGGAGGTCTTTGGAGCCTTTGCCTGTTCAGCTGATCGGTGTCGAGGACCATCTGAGGTGGGCGGGCCTCGCCGTTCGAAGAAGCCAGGCTGTTGTTGATGGTATTATCGCAGGGCTAATGAGCCGACGGGCGGGGAGGAGGAGCTGCTGAGGTTAGGCGAGGCCATAGCGGCAGCAACAGCAGCGGAGAGAGGGGAGGTGGGAAGCTTGTCTTATCACAGTTTGCCACAGTGCTTGTGTAGGAGTATGGACCGAAGGAGGAAGTGTCGTGGACGGACAGGATTGATAAGGGGCTGGATAGGGTTCAGGAAGAGAAGAAGAGGGAGATGCGGGGCAAAGGGTAGTGATGGTGGAAGGGGTGCTAGCCTGGCACACGTGAAGTAGGTACTATCTGGCCTCGGAGCCGCGGCCAAAGCGACGTCCTCGGCGAAGGGTGGGTGGTAGAGTGATGCCAGGCGAGCGTGCTGAGTTCGCCTTTCAGTCTAGCCTACGACGCACGTCTCTGGTGGGGAGGTTCTTGGGCTCCCTGCAGTTGAGGAGGGCTAGCCTTGGTGGGATGAGTTCGAGGAGGTCCAGTCTGGCGACCCCCAGGCGGGGCAGTCTCGCCTCATCGCCAATGTCGAGTCCGCGGAGACTTTCTGTTATGTCGACTGATGCTGAAGGTTTACCTTCCCTCCCCAAAATCCCGCAGAGATCCGCCGTCGAGACGGCCAAGCCTTTAGAGGTGAAAACTAAGTGACTTCGGTACCTCGAGACTTGCTTCGTAGGTGTCTGGTAATGCAACGCCGCCCTCTCTGAGCTCATTGGGCGAAGTTCAGGACCGCAGGGAAAGGCCGGCGGCCCCCTCCGCTGATCATAGTTGAGGACTCAGCGGCGGAGAAAGCCACAGTCCGCGGCTTCCGTCAGCGGTGGTCCTTCGGCTTGGTCGGATTGGTCATGGGAGACGGTGCTGCCTGAGATCGAGCTGCCGGAGAGGACGGGGCTGGAGGATACTTCCGCCTATGACAGCATCCTGGTGCGGTTGCGGGTGGGTTGGAGGGAGGCCTGGGTGGGGAGAGGGCTGCTCATTCCCTCGTTAGGGTCGTTCGGCTAAGCTGCGTAAGGAGGCGGATAAAGGTGATGGGGGCGCTGAGGTTCATGGAACTGGACAGAGGGAGGAGTGCCGCCCGCAGGCAGGCAGCTTGCTCTGAGCGTCTTGACATATCGAGTGCCTTCTTCAGGCGGCAGCTACTGGAGAAGGGGCTGGCTGCGGAGCTGGAGAGGTTACTGAAGAGGGAAGGGAAGGAGGACCACGGGCTATCCACATCGTTTCGGTGAGTTTGGAGGCTGAGATCGTTGGCAGCATCAGTGGTTCGCAGACGGCCCGAGGTGGTACTGCGGCGACTTCGATTGGACAATGAAGGGAATATGCTGGACAGCTACTTTCATTCAGAGAGGCCTCGGAGGAGGCAGGAGTGGTGAGGAGGCATGGCGGGTGTATGGTCGAATGTCGCGGCAGGTATCGAAGCACCTTGGAGTGGCTAGAGGGTTTGGTCAGGCTAGAAGCAGCAGCTGAGGCCAGCAGTGAGGGTCGCTCGGCCCTCAGTCGGAGTAGGGCGATATTGATATGCATCCCGGCCATAGTCTACGTCCTGGACTACCTGAAGGGGGTGATAGAGGCGGGGGGAGAGGTCAGTTTTGGTATGGTGAAGGCGGTCTTGTCGAGGGTGACGGACGAGGAGCTGCGAGAGAGTATGGAGCTGAGGGAAATGGTGAGGAGATGATTGGCGGATGGGTCGGAGTCCAGCTGCTGTGGCCGATCAGGTTGAGGTCATGGACGAGATCGTTCACCCTCCGGTTAGTAGCAAGGAAATTGTCAACTACGTCCTGCAGGCCAGACCAGGTGAAAAGTGGTATTCATGAATCGCTTCGCTCCGCTAGGGCGTGGTGCAGGTTTAGTGAATGGTTGGATACCTCGAGTGTCGACAATACTGAAGCATCCAACTCTGAGGGCGCGTCTTGAGCTGGAGGCCGCGGAGGCAGCGGCTGCTGCGGCCAAGCTGAAGAAGGAGGAAGAGGAGAGGAAGAAGAATCAAGGGCCCCAGCGTGCTGATAACGGAAGTGACACCGAACGGCTGAAGTCGCTGCCGAGTGGACAGTGACAGCTTTGGGAACGGGGACCCTGGCCGAGCAGGGAGAGGAGCATGGAAGGTGAAGTTACTATGATGTTGTGATCGTTGGTGCTGTTGTGTTGGCATTGGGCTGATGGAGGGAGTTGGTGCAGCTCAGTATGTTGTGCGGCGGCAGCGGTGGTCTCTGCTTCCTTTCGGGGCAGCGACTGGGCCCCGTAGCAACGGGGGTGTCTGAGGCCTGCCGTCGATGGCTACAACGATTGCATAGACCAGCGGCGTTGCAACTGGTATTGTTCACGATCCTTTGGGTAATTCCTGACGGTTGGAATTCGGAGGGTTAGGTACCGATGTTGTCACTTGAGAGTAACGAGTTGGGCTTTCTTTCACCATCGAGGAGGGCGGCTGGTGGCAGTGGGTCCCTACTGGACTTCACGCTGGACGGCAAGCGCAGGCGGCCTGAGTGGGTAGCCTGGCTAGGGGATTCCATCGCCGCGTCTACGTTCGAGTCCCAACTCGGCACTCAGTCGGAGGTTTCGGCCGGGGGTCAGGAGGGGTCCTGGCAGATACAGTTGGTACGGTGTGGGGACTTCTATGAGACCTATGGAGTCGATGCAGTGATGCTGGTGAACTACTGTGGCCTCAACGCGATGGCAGGTCGGCCGAGGGCTGGTTGCAGGTAGTAGGCTTCTGGGCGGCCTGAGAGATGGGCTGCATGTGTTGTTGGTTTTAGAAAGGACCAAATTCAAATGGTGTTGGACTCCTTGACGGAGCGAGGCTTCTCGGCAGCGGTCTACGAGGAGGCCAATGAGTCTGATTTCAATAAGGGACCGGAGAGAAAGCGGAAAGGAAAGCAGCGGTAGAAATGTGTAATCGTGAATCGCTTCGCTCCGCTCAGGGCGGTTGTATCAGATATCTCTCTCAACTGGTGTCACCTGCAAATCCGACTTACGTTGGCGGCGGTATGGTAGCACAGAATACTCTAGCGGACGGCGAAGACATGTCCTTCCGGTAGATGGTCTGCTGTGAGTGGCCAACTTGCTGTATAGCTTGACCGTCATTCAGGGAGGATGAACGGCTAGCCGCCCCGCGACTTGCCCTCTATGAAGAACCCAAGTCGGAAGGTGCCGACCAGGAGACCTACACGGTGGTTCAGGTAGACCAGTTCTCCTGTAGTGTTTAGTAGGCCACGCGACTCAGGTTAGAGTAGAGGCCCGGGAGTACTCGCTGCACCCTTCTCTTACTCCAGAGGGCGTGATGGGTCTCCTTGCGGAGGCATCTGGTTGGTATCGAGCCACGGCCCTGCCGTTGGTAGTGTCCTCTGATATCGGTCTACCTCCAGCCTGGCTACCAGTGGAAGCTGCTGAAGGGCAGGTAGGACGATAGAGGCCACGACGGCTGAGCACCTGTCGCTTCTCTCAGCCTACGTCAGCCTTCGCAGTGTCCCTGGATCCTGTGGAGTGTCCGATGCTAGATGGTGTGGGCGGCTTTGTTGATGCTGTCTTGAGGAAGGTGTCAGAGGAGGCCTTCTGCCTGTCGTTGGCCTCTGAGGGGGATAAAGTTATCGATGAGTTCAGGGCTGTTGAGCGGACCACTAAGGGGCCTTCTGGTCTAGCCCCGCCCTACACCGATGCCATCAACTGTGTTGGTATTACCTTCGGGGGGAGATCGGCAGGGGGCAGCGATGGCCCTCTTGGTGGGAGGGGGTCCGAGGGGGGAGTGCCGGATCTGGTGAGTATGCCTGAGGGAAGTTACTTTGCAACAGTGCACGTAGTTTACAGAGGCGTTTCAGTGTCAGCGGCACAACCCTTCGCCCAGGGCTTATACGCTGTGTTGTTTCTCCAGCATATGTCGTTTTGTCTCGGTATACCGACAAGCGACCATCCGCGTAGATCTAATCGGGGGGGTCCCTTGGCAGCAGGGTTCCTTCTCTTCTAGGTACACAGTTTGCTGCCTCCAGCAGCTCCTGCTCACACCATGAGATTCGCTCGACGGTGGTTGCTGAGACCACCCTCGGGGGCGTACGTTGACGACATGAGACACCTGCTGTCGTTCCTGCGGACGATGAGGAGTCCGCTGCCCCAGCTCAGACCAACCAACGTCCCGAAGATGGTATTACCCGTCCGGTTGCGCTTCCCGACCTGTCCTCTAACGTATCCAATGTTGATGCTGGCATATCACGGAATGTCTCGCGTGATTGTGATCTCAGTCATGCATCATTCGTTCGAGGTGTTTCTAGGTTCAGTACTTGCAGACTGGCAACGCCAACATAGCCCTCCTCAAGGACATCCACGACTGCTCTCGATCGGTCGTCGCTTCTTATGACACACTGACAGCCGAAAGCCCCGAGGTCACCGAGGCATTGAGTCGAATAGTTGCAGCGGAAAGTGGGTGTGATGTGGGACGTATGCGGCTGCAGTGTGATGCAGCGGCAGAGGCGATAGAGCGGGTGTTGGTGTTTGGAAGTGATAAGGTGAATGGTGATGACCATTATCCTCTACCGGAGGCCTTCACTCAGCGGAATGAAAGCGGTTTTATTGGCTCAGTGAAGGGCGATTGGTCGAAGGTAGTGGAAGCTCGGGATGCCCTTCTCGAGGCTATGACCAGGGAGTGGCCGGCAGCGTCTGAAGCAGCGGTTGTCTATGAGGGCTCCTGTAATACAGTAGGGCTGAGGCGGAGACCGAAGGAGGGCAGGAGTGCGGCTTTCTATCATCCGACTGTGGGCCGAGGGCGTGGCAGAGGTGAAGGGACCTCGAAGTACTGGACGACCAAAGGGGTGGAGGCGGCTGCTGTGCGGTACATCACTGCGTGTGACTCAGCGGCATCGAAGGCGAGGAGGATGCTGAGGGAGTTGTGTGGTGAGCTGACGAGTCTGCTAGGGGGGCTGATAGCAGCCTCTCACTGGTGCGTAGTGTTGACCTTTGCCTATCTTCATACCGAGAACTCCTTGCGACGGGGATGGGCGATGGCTCACTTGGTCGAAGGGGACAAGGTAGAACTGAGCGTGAAGGGGTTGAAGCCGTACTGGATGGACAGCCCTCCGAGGGGTACGGCCAGGGTCAACGATTTCTGTCTAGGGCAGGGGTCCCCGCTGGCTCTCATTACTGGGTTGCAATGAGTCGGGGTAAGAGTACCTTCTTGAGGAGCATCTGTGCCTTGGCCCTCACCTCCAACACCGGCCTCTTCTCCCCTTGTGAAGAGGGCTCGGCTATCAGCAGGCTTACGGATGTCCTGGTCATGTTCCCTAGAGGAGATCGCCCTTCAGATCAGCTCAGTGCGCACGCACTGGAGTGTGCTACATTGAAGGTGGTTGACCGGGACGCTTCCAGGCCAGGGGCGAAGGCGTTGGTGATTGTTGACGAGTTTGGCCGGGCTACGTCACCGGTGGACGGCGCTGCGTTGACGGGCAGCCAGTTGGAGAGGTTTGTGTCGGCCGGGATAGCCTGTCTGTGGGCTACTCATCTACAGGCTGACGTGTTGCGGGTGCTCTCACCAGAAGTGGTGAAGTCTATTGACAGCTGGCGCATGCGGGTGGAGGATGATAGCCTCTCTGGGGACAGCTCGCACCCGTCTCGAAGAGTTACGTACAAGATAGAGCCCGGGGTATGCAGTAATTCTATGGGTATCTTCACGGCCAGCCAGACGGGCCTGCCAGCATCGATGGTGTCTCGAGCCATGCAGCTACGCCGGCTGCTGGCGGATGAGAGAACAGCAGAGCAACTGCTGAGCCTCCCAAAGGAGCCCGCGGAGGTGGATCTTGGACAGGCTCTCCTTGCTGTATCGAGTCAGGACCACGTTGACACCCTGCTGCACCTTAGCCCAGACTCAATGCCCCCTCCTGTGTATCAGGCCAGCTCTGTTGTGTACATCCTCGCCTTGAGTACTTGTGATGACGCTGCAGTACGCGAGTACTATGTTGGGGAGACGGAGAACCTCTCACAGAGGCTGGAGCAGCACCGGAGACGCTTCGAAGGGAGTCATGTTATTAGCGCGATTGACTGTATCTTGGCTCGAGGAAAGGGAGAGGCTCAGAGCATCGAGGCCGCCCTGATTCGGCATCTGCAGAGCAGCGGAGCGAGGCTGGCGTCCACACACGATGGAGCGCATCGGGGGACGGCAGCGGTGCGGCTGAATGGGGATGTATAGTGTTGTTTGTATTATTCCATTTACTGCATGTGAGGTTTCTATGGGGCGCCGGCTTGTGCCTGGTTCTGGGGGTGATTGTGGGATTTTCATAGTTCTGAACGTAGAAGCTGCTGACAATGGCTGTCCGTCGTCCGTCGACTGTTGCGAAGGAGGAGCGTCGTCCTTCGGGTGGAAGATCTATGTCTAGTATTGATGTTGATGCTTTGCCAGCTCCGCAGACCGGTATACCCAAAAAGAAGAATGTGTTCGAGAAGGTGTGGTATTGGCATAAGACACAATGGCGTGGTGCTAACCTTTTCGAGTGCTTACTTCTAGTGGCGGTCGCCTTGGCCCTCTGGTGGGTGGTACCATCGGGCCTCCCTCCAAAGACCTGGCATATCTTCGTTCTCTTCCTGGTCACCATTCTAGGTGCCATTATGGAGCCTCTGCCGATGTCCGGCGTGTGCCTGGTCATGCTCGCCATCATCGCCCTCACTCAAACCCTCACCACGGCGGAGATGCTCTCGGGCTTCGGCAATGACACGGTGTGGCTGATCGTCTTCGCCTTCTTCATATCTAGTGGCTTCGTCTCTACTGGCCTGGGCAAGCGTATCTGCTTCTACGTATTGAAGTTGGTGGGAACAACGACCCTTGGTCTGGCCTACGGTTTCTGCCTCTGTGAGCTGATCCTGGCGATCGCCATACCCTCGTCAACGGCTCGAGCGGCCGGCATTATGTTGCCGATCCTCCAGCCTTTATTGGAGGAAGGCTTCAGTTCTACGCCCAAACAGGGCACTGAGAAGTTGATAGGAAAGTACCTGGTCCTGGTGGAGGCCGCTGCCAACGCTATCTCCTCGATAAGTTGGCTCACTGGTGGGGCTTGGAATGCTCTGATGGCCAAGTTTATGCTGCATGAGGGCGTTAACGTGGGGTGGGTTGAATGGGCCTACAGTATGGCTCCTGTTGGCATCTTTCCCCTTGCCGTCGCGCCTTTGGTCATCTTCCTGATCTTCCCACCTGAGATCAAGAAAACGCCGGAGGCGAGAAGTATCGCTGAGAACAAGTTGAAGGAGATGGGTTCGATGTCGGCCGGGGAGATACAAATGACGATAGTCTTCATCTTTGTTGTGCTGCTTTGGATTCTGTCGTCTATGCTCAAGGACATCTTTCCCTTCTCCACAGCTGCTGTGGCCTCTGTCGGAGTGGCGTGTCTATTACTTCTGGGTATCATCAACGTTAAAGACGACATTGTTAGTAACCAGGGAGCCTTTGATCTCCTCATTTGGTTTGGTGTACTATTGATGTTGGCGACTCCAACTCAAGGAGAAAGGATTCTTCGACTGGTTTGCATCGCTGATCAACCTCTCTGGGATGTCTCCTGTCCCTGTTACCATTCTGATTACCTTCATTTTCTACGCTACACAATACGCCTTCGCCTCCATCACCGCTCATGTGTCGGCCCTCTTCCCGGTCTTCCTATCCATTATGCAGCAGGCTGGTGTGCCGATGGAGATGGGCTGCCGTGCTCTGGCCTACACGACGTTGTCTGGCCACTTGACTCCGTACACTTCTTCCTCCAACCCGCCCCTCTTCGCCATGGGATACGTCAAGACTGGCGAGTGGTGGTTGCTCGGTGTTATCCTCTTCGTGGTCAACATGTGCCTGCTGATGTCGGTCGGCTTCGGCTACTGGTGGATATTGGGCTACTGGAAGTCGTGAAGAATGTTCTTGCTGTACTACTGCTTTGAGTGGCTGGTCTTCATGGCCATAAGTCTCCACTGCTTTTCTTCCAACGATCATAACGAATTTCATATCGCGACTTGGGAGTTTGGTTCAGTAATGAGTCAAGGCAGTGTAGCAGTTCTGTCTCTAGAGCCCATCAGGGGGTATGAATTCATCCGAAGAAGGTCGTCCCCAGTCGGCCAAAGAGTCGATCAGTATCTCCACGACCCCTCCTCGGACCTCTTACCTCGAAGGTGCCGTAGGTGGGGCATGCCCGCCTGAAAACAAGCCAACGGGAGATGCTCTTGACTCCCCGACGAACGTGCGAGAGTTTCGCTTCTGGTCTAGCGCAAGAAGGTGGCATAGAGACGTTTGGCCGGGTATTCACATTCCGGTAGCCCTCCTCATTCTGGGTCTTGGTCTCGTCTTGTGGTGGCTTGTCCCCTCTGGCCTGAGCCCTCAGGTTTGGCACACTTTTGTCGTCTTCTTCTGTACGATTGTCGGCGCTGTTTTTGAGCCACTGCCCTTGACGGGCGTGTGCTTGGTCAGCATCGCCTTGGCCACCTTAACTGGAGCGCTCACTGAGGACCAAGTGCTATCAGGCTTTGCTGACGCAGCGGTGTGGCTTGTCATATTTGCGTTCTTTATTTCATCCGCATTCGTCGCTACAGGTCTTGGTAGGCGTATTTGCTTCATCGTATTCAAGTATCTTGGCTCAACTACCATCGGCTTGGCGTACGGCATTTGCATTTGTGGAGTGATACTAGGCCTCGGGATTCCCTCAGCCACCGCCAAAGCTGTGGGCATACTCCTCCCTATTATAGAGCCTCTCCTTAAGGAAGCTTTCCAATCAGATCCAGCCATGGGAACACAGAGGCGCATCGGCATTTACCTTGTCATGGTGCAGAATGCTGCCACGTCCATGTCGGCGATCTGTTGGCTCACAGCTGGTGCTTGGAATGCCCTGATGGTCAAGTTTATGGCCGATGCTGGCGTGGAACTCACTTGGCTTGGTTGGGCCTACTCGTTGGCTCCGGTGGTGTTGGTCGCTTTGGCGGCTGTGCCTCTTCTCATTTTTGCACTTTGTCGTCCTGAGATCGTACGCACTCCTGAAGCGCGCACTGCCGCCGAAGAGCGACTAAGGCAAATTGGTCGGATGGTCTTGCCAGAAAAAGCGCTGCTGGTAGTTTTTGTTCTCATCATTTTGTTATGGGTGTTGTCGTCATCGCTTCCCTGCCATCTTCCCACTCACAGCCACCGAAGTGGCCACGCTGGGAGTTGCCGCCCTCCTTATGCTAGGCGTTATAGATGTTAAGCGAGATATCGTATCAGACAGCGGTGCCTTTGACTTACTTATATGGTTCGCTGTGCTCGTTATGTATGCGGCTCAACTCGAAAAAGCCGGCTTTTGGAGCTGGCTATCCGGCAAGATCAATCTACGGTCCTTGTCCCCTTACCCTTGTCTTTGTGTCATCTGTCTCCTTTTCACCCTATCCCAATATGCTTTCGCATCTATCACAGCTCGAGTGGCTGCCCTTTACCCGGCCTTTGTTCAGATCAGTGTGAGTGCCGGTGTACCAGTTCAAGTGGCTTGCCGTGCTTTGGCGGTGTGCACTTGGGCCGGGCACATAACTCCTTATAGCTGCACCTCAAATCCAGCCTACTACGGTCTCGGATATGTGACGTCGAAGCGCTGGTGGTTGGTGGGCATCGTCGTCATGGTTGTGAATTTTATTATTCTGGTTACCGTGGGGTTCGGTTACTGGTGGATTCTAGGGTATTGGAAGTAGCCAGCGGTTTTACTGCCTCTGGTAACGATGCCGAAGGTATCAGCATGTGCTACCTCTGTAGATTCGTGAACCACTTCAGTTCGCTTCGTTTTTATCGAAGCTCCTTCGAGTGAATGCAGCGTCTTCTCCGGCCAGTGATTTCTGTTTTGCCAGTGTATTGGGTTGTGCATCGCAGCCATGGAATATTTTTAATTTTGTGCTGTGGCAGACGCCCATGTAGTTGGTAGGGACCACTTGCACAGTATTGGGTGCCATGCGAGAGAGTCGTCAATTGTCTCAAGAGTCATTTGTCTGTTTCCTGGCCGGCATCGATGGTCCTTCCACGGTATCTCTGAATTTCAATAGGCTTCCGAGCGCGTCACGTGAAATTTGATTCACAAGACGCGGGAGTCCCTCTGGTGTCACTGTGGAGAACCACATGGTGGATCCCGTTGTTCGCAATTAACTCCCGAAACTCACGACTCCCAAGTCGGCGTATCATGGACTTTTGTGTCATCTGTCCCCGACCGTCGAAATGTACGATGAGGCGGAGCGGTCCTCGGGAGGAGTCGCTGTAGCTTTTTTATAGATTCGCTCCAACGTCCGAGTTTTGTGACGTGCTTATCGTCTACCGTCGGTCCCTTTGATACCCCCTTTCTGGTCCTCATCATGAGTGGAGCTTGTGAGGTACTGCCGCCGCAAGGAAACGCGCCCGCGCCTTTGGTCAGCCCTGTAACGGATTCTTCCGCGAACGAGAGCTCGGTTGATACGAGAGCTGAAGCGAACACGATCAGCCGAGGGAAGTGGGACCGGCTGCGCTTCTGGCGCAAGAAGCAGACCGTTAGTGATGCGACCGAGGTCTTGCCCATGACCACTGATGCCCCTAAGGAGCCTGCTGAGCCCCCTACTGGGATCAAGCGCAAGTGGTTACAGCTGAAGGAGTGGCATAAGAATGTATGGCCTGGTGCGAGCATACCGAAGGTCGCGGCCATCTTCGCTCTTGGATTAATCCTGTGGTGGCTGGTACCCGAGGGGCTTGGTCATGATACGTGGCAAGTGTTTGTGCTCTTCGTCTGCACGATTGTTGCTGCTGTGGCGGAACCGTTGCCTTTGGCCGGCGTATGCTTGGTCAGTCTCGGTGTTTGCGCCGTCACTGGTGTTCTCACCACCAAGGAGATGCTATCGGGCTTTGCTAACAGTTCGGTGTGGCTCGTCATGTTTGCTTTCTTCTTCTCGAGCGGCTTTGCTGCCACTGGCCTTGGTAAGCGCATGTGCTTCATGGTGCTCAAGTACGTGGGCTCCACGACTCTCGGTCTTGGCTATGGTATCTGCCTCTGTGAGCTAGTCCTCTCCTTGGCCATCCCGTCGTGCACTGCTAGAGCTGCTGGTGTCCTGTTACCTATCCTCCACCCCCTCATGAAAGAAGCGTTCCAATCGGACCCTGAGTTGGGGACCCAAGGACGTATCGGCACCTACATCGTTCTGGTTGAGATCAGCGCTGATGCTGTCGCCGCTGCCTTCTGGCTCACTGGTGGCGCTTGGAATGCGATGATGGTTCAGTTCATGAACGACGTTGGCGTGAACCTCTCTTGGGTCGGCTGGGCATATTCCCAAGCGCCCGCCGGCCTCATACAGTTGGCCTGTATTCCATTAACAGTCTACTTTCTCTACCCTCCCGAGGTCAAGAAGACCCCTGAGGCACCAAAACTGGCCACAGAGAAGCTGGAGGAGATGGGCCCCATGGGGCCTAGGGAGCTTACGATGCTCGTGGTCTTCATCGGTATGGTTTTACTGTGGATCTTGTCATCAATTGTCAAGACTATATTCCCCTTCACATCTACCGGTGTTGCCGCTATGGGTGTTGGTGTACTCTTATTATGTGGTATCATCGATGTCAAGAAACACATCATCACTGATAAGGGCGCCTTCAACCTGTTGTTGTGGTTCTCAGTCCTCCTCATGCTCGCCTCGGAGTTGAAGAACAAGGGTTTCTGGGTCTGGTTGGCTGACCTCATCGACCTCAGCTCCCTTCCTCCGTATGCTTGCCTTCTCGTTGTGTGCTTGATTTTCTATGTAACCCAGTATGTATTCGCCTCTATCACAGCACACGTATCGGCTTTGTACCCCGCTCTGTTGCAAGTGGCCCTGGCCGCTGGAGTGCCGCCGCAGGTTGCTTGTCGCGCCCTGGCCCTGTGTACTTGGTCGGGGCATTTGACTCCCTATACCTCGGCGGCCAATCCGGCATACTTTGGCATGGGTTATGTCACCAACAAACAGTGGTGGATTACTGGCATAGCTGTGCTCTGCGTCAATTTTGTTTTGCTTATTTCTGTAAGCTTCGGCTACTGGTGGCTCCTTGGCTACTGGGAGCATTGATGCTTATTGTTTAGTACATCATCTTTTCTTTTAGTTGTGTCTCCCTTCCTTTGTCGAATATTGTATTATTTAGTTTCTTAAACGCGATTCTACGTGGGAGCAGACACTCCCTGGCCTGGCATCGCGCCTAGGCACGCCTCGTGTGTGGTAGGATGAGAAATAGGTTTTCTCTTTATTGTACCCAAAGTAAATATATTTTCCTCTTCGAAATTTCCCGTTAAACAATTCGCGGCTATCATGCTCGCTGTGAGCAGCGCGCCAGCTGCTTCTTTGTGACCCCAAGTGAGTTTATTTAGTCAGAATATCTCATTCGTGTTGAGTTTAGTGGTAAGAACGAGTATTAACGGCGTGGGGGCCGGGCGCTTTTGTGACGTTGAGATTATGCTACGGCATTTCCAGAGGACAGGTAGGGCGGACTATCAGCTGTCAGCTGGTCAGGGTTCATGTGATCTTTGCCCTGGCTGATTCGATAAGTTTCGCGTGTTGCGCCTAAGGCGTAAGGGATAATCAAAATCCCTTTGGCTGGGTTCGAGGAGCTTGCGTTACGAGCTAGAAAGCAGGGCGGGTCTCGGTCATCGGTATGGCATGTGATTGTTACAGGGACTGCCAGTCCCATGATCGCATCTTCGCGTCTTATAGCTTCGAACCTCGGGCACTATGATGCATGTTGCATGGCATTGGAGGTGGAAAGGAAAGTGATTCGCTAGGCGAGGTTACTGACTGCCCCCCGGGTGGACTATGCTAAGAGCGAGGCTGAGAAGATTAGGAAACTAACCGTGATCAGTGCGGGTGTACTCCCGAATTTCGACGTATAATCAATGGAATCTTCCAGAGTCGGAAAGGACTCAGTGATTCAATAGGGAATTTGGCATGACCATCGATCACTGAGTTGAGAGACTGAAGGTCGGCTACTGAACTTCACCCACACCGCACCCGGCGCGGTTGGCCTCTGCGCACGCGTGCAATCCTCAGAAAGACTGTTCAGAAGACGTGGCGATAGTCCGGAGGGCGCTACTCCATGCTTGAGTGGAGTTGATGGCGGAGACCATTCCCTCTTGAGGAGAGCTTGCGTCGCTGCTCGCAACTCGGTGAGGGAGCGAGGCAATTTTGCACGCATGCGCATAACCTTAGTTCGACCGTTGGCTCGAGCTGTCGAACGGCGACTTCGAATGGTAGTCTGAAAGGGGTGGGTTGGGTGAAGCTGATACATGGATGCTGTAGTTACTCCGTCGAGGGGCTATCACGCCCGCGATCGTAGACAAGAAACGTGAGGTTGCGCTTGCGTGCAAACGGGGATAGCTATTCGAAAGGGGACAAAAAGTTGTGTGCTCCGCGGCTGAGGCGGGAGGGCAAAAGATTTTAGCGTGGACTCTGGTCTTATACTTTCTCATTTCAGTGCGATACGTTCTTTACTAACTATGTCCGAGGTAGACCTCCCTGTCTATGAGTCGGACGTACACGAAGAGAAGCCCGTGAAATGGACTACTCGGTGGTCGGACAAGATCAAAGGCTCGAAAGTGGGTCAAATGTGGGAGAGATGGGAGTACTGGCAAGAGCATGAGTGGAAGGGTATCAACATCCCCATCTTCATCCTCCTTGCTATCATCGTCTTAGCGTTATGGTGGGTCCATCCCTCTGATTTGGAGCCGCATACTTGGCAAGTGTTCGTTGCCTTCTTGGTCATCATTCTCGGTGCTGTTCTGGAGCCCCTGCCCATGTCTGCCAGTTGCATTGTGGGTTTGGGTTTCTGTACTGTCACTAGTATTCTGTCAACAGACCAAGTCCTTTCCGGATTCGGTAACGATACCGTGTGGCTAGTCGTTATGGCATTCTTCATTGCCAGTGGTTTCGTCACAAGTGGTTTGGGTAAGAGAATCTGCTTCATCATTCTGAAGTATCTTGGATCCACCACTCTTGGTCTTGCCTACGGCTTCTGCTTGTGCGAGTTCGTCTTGGCTATCGCCATTCCTTCTTCAACTGCCCGTGCAGCCGGTATTCTGTTGCCTATTATTACGCCTCTGTTGAAGGAAGGTTTCGGCTCCGATCCTGCCAAGGGTACCGAGAAGAAGATCGGTACTTTCCTTGTCATGAACGAGATCGTCGCCAATACCTCTTCCTCCGTTTGCTGGCTCACTGGAGGTGCTTGGAACGCTATGATGGCCAAGTTCTGCGCTGATGTCGGTGTGAACATTGGTTGGGGTGGCTGGGCTTACAGTATGGCCCCTCTGGGTATCATCACCCTTATCTACGCTCCTTTGGTTGTCTTCTGCGTTATGCCCCCGGAGATCAAGAGAACTCCTCAGGCCAAGGAGCATTGCCAACTCGAAGCTCGCTGAGATGGGTTCCATGTCCGAAGCAAGAGATCGCAATGCTTTGCGTTTTCATCGGCATTATCATCCTGTGGATTGTATCTTCTATGATTGCTTTACGTGCCCTACAGTACCACTGGTGTCGCCATCTTGGGTGTGTCCATGCTGCTTCTTCTTGGCATCATTGACGTTAAGAAGGATATTGCTCAGAACAGCTCTGCCTGGGATCTTTTCCTGTGGTTCGGTGTCCTTCTTATGATTGCCACCCAGCTTAAGGATACTGGTTTCTTCCAATGGCTCGCTATCAAGATCGATCTCTCGTCTTTGCCCCCTTACGCGGCTGTGTGGATTTGCACTTTCATTTTCTATGTCTCTCAGTACCTCTTCGCGTCCATTACTGCTCATGTTTCCGCTATGTTCTCTTTGTTCCTAGAGATTATGCAGCATGCTGGTGTTCCTATGGAACTTGGCTGCCGTGCTTTAGCATACACGACACTTTCCGGGCATTTGACTCATTATACATCCTCCTCCAACCCCCCATACTACATTATGGGCTACGTTAAGCTGTCGAGGTGGTTGTTGCAAGGTGTTTGTGTGATGATCGTTAACGTCATCTACATTAACACTGTTGGCTGGGGTTACTGGTGGCTCCTGGGTTTCTGGTAAACTGGTTAGTACCGAATACTAGACTTTCAACCCGTATCATTACTATATATCTGGGACTAGACGATTCTTTCGTCTTCTCTCAACTCATAGTGTATCGCACTATTCTTACAACACTGTCTCTTCTTCTACTGTTCCTTCTTCTTCTACTACTACTGGATAACGTGACTAACAACTCTCGTGCTTGAGGATCCGGTTGTGTAATGTATCTTCTTTAGTTGCTGGTTATCCAGCATTGTGAAACCACCGTACAGATGTACCTTAACAACTATGACTAGGAATGCATTCCCTGTCACTTGTTGGTCAGCTACGATTGTTTCCGTAAATAGGTTCTTTGACGATCCTTCTCTTACCTGCTGTCGTACAAGTTGAAGGTTTGTAAAGCATTAATGGCGTGATACTGTCCAGGTTAGTACCGTTCAGTGCACATCATTAGAGGTGACTATTACACTTCATCTACTTCCGTGTGTTGTGTTGTTGGAGTGTTGGGGCTGGCGTGACGATCTATTTGAGCCGCTTGGGATGGTGCTAACGGTACTGTGTCATAGAACAAGTGAAATAACCGTGCAAATTCAGAGGGCATGCTGCTTTCATGCGTCTCATTGGCTCTTGCTGTACACATTGCGAACATCCTTGCGAGTGACGTGTGTACGTGCTTCTCTTTTCCACTTGCTTGGCACTGATGAATGGATATCGTCTGTCACAGGTCGTGAAGTCAATGGGGGTTATCCTCGACTACACCCACTGTATGTCTGAGTGAGGTCTTCTGGGCGAATCCCAGCGCTGGGAAGAAACACGTAGTACAGCTGAATTTTCGGGCGCGCGCGAAATCCACGCGTAGGGAGGATCCAGGCCCCAGATTCTGGGACACTAAGCTTTGTGTACTTTGCTAGCACCGTTAGCTGACTCGATATCACTACTCAGTTAATTGCGTCATACCCGGTCAGTTTCGTCTGTTCCTAGATAGTGAAGCAAGAGTTGACTTCCTGTTCGTTAGTTCAAGTTCTTTCTTTTTACCTCGACAATGCCGAGCCTTTCCATCAAATCTGAAGAGCCAACTTTGCCTTTGTCTGAATCCGACAGTCCCGCTAAGGAGGTGAAGCCACCGTCTCTGTGGAAGAGAACAGTCGACAAGATCCCAGGCATTACTTACCTGAGAAAGTTCAATGATTGGGAGAAGAACAAGTGGCCGGGTATTAAAATCCCCACATTTCTTATCTTGGTCATTATCGTTCTGGTTCTCTGGTGGATACCACCGAGCGGTTTGGGCATCCACACTTGGCAGGTGTTCGTTACGTTCTTGGTCACTATTATTGGTGCTGTTACCAGAACCTCTTCCGATGTCTGGTATTTGCCTGGTGTCGCTAGGATTCTGCACGGTAACCAATATTCTGACGACTGATCAAATTCTGTCCGGATTCGGTAACGATACCGTATGGTTGATTGTCTTCGCATGCTTCATTGCAAGCGGTTTCGTCACCACCGGTTTGGGCAAGCGGTTATGTTTCATTATTCTAAAGTACATTGGCTCGACCACTCTTGGACTCGCTTATGCTTTCTGTATTTGCGAGTTCATCTTGGCTATGGCAATTCCCTCGTCCACTGCCAGAGGTGCAGGTATCCTTCTACCTATCATAGAACCTCTTCTTAAGGAAGGTTTCCAATCCGATCCCGCGTTGGGAACTGAAAGAAGAATCGGCTCGTACATGATCATGGTCGAGATTGTTGCCAATACCACCTCTTCCGTATGCTGGTTGACGGGTGGTGCCTGGAATGCTATGATGGCTAACTTCATGACAGATGTCGGAGTGCATCTCAGTTGGGGTCAGTGGGCTTATAGTATGGCACCCCCGGGGATTCTCCCTTTGATCTATGGTCCCATTGTCCTGTACTTCCTATACCCCCCGGAGATCAAGAAGACTCCAGAGGCCAAGCAGTTGGCCAATGACAAATTGGCCGAGATGGGTCGCATCGGAGTTTTCGAAGCTGTCATGGCTCTGGTGTTCCTCATGGTTATTATCCTGTGGATTGTCTCTTCTTCTATCGCCTTCGTGCCGTATAGCACTACTGGTGTGGCCATTCTCGGTTTGAGCGTCCTGCTTATGACCGGTATTCTCGATGTGAAGAAGGATATTGTCGCCAACAAGGGGGCCTGGGATCTGTTCCTTTGGTTCGGTGTCTTGCTGATGCTGGCCACCGAGTTGAAGGAGACCGGCTTCTTTGAGTGGTTTGCTACGCTAATTGATTTGTCGAGTGTTCCCGCGTATCTCAGTGTATGGATTTGCACTGCAATCTTTTATATATCACAGTACCTCTTTGCAAGTATCACTGCCCATGTGTCCGCTATGTTCCCAGTCTTCCTGCAGATCATGCAGAGAGCTGGAGTACCAATGCAGCTAGGCGCGCGGGCACTTGCGTACACTACTTTATCTGGTCATCTTACCCAGTACACAAGTTCTACCAATCCACCTTACTTCAATTTGAAGTACGTACCCATGGGTCGTTGGTGGCTACAAGGTTTGATCATCATGATCATCAACTTGATCGTCCTTAACACAATATGTTGGGGATATTGGTGGTTGCTTGGGTTCTGGTAAAGGGTGTCCAGCCGGCGATGTTTTCGAATATAATATTTTGAATTCTCTCGTCGCTGTCTAGTATATCACTATCCACACTGTTCATAGCCTCACTTCCTCGGCATACCCACATGTGGCCGTATATGACCCTGTTGGTTTATGCTTGTTTTGGTAAAGTTCATGACTGATAACAATGTTTAGAACTATGAGCATCGAGGATTGCATTCTTCCATCCTCGTGGTTCGCTCTGTGGTTACGACGATATTGTAGTGATAGTGTTACTTTGCTCCTCCTACTATAATATAGGTACTGCGATATTCCTTTTCATCACGTTTATGCTGCTTTCGGATAGAAAGCAGGTTGTTACTCTTATTTCCCGAAGTACATGGTACAATCGGGCTTACAATAGGGCGCTCTCATTGCCCATGGGACCATTGAAGAATGTCCCAATGTGTTCTATTCTCAAGGTCAGTTGGTGTACTGACCACCTGGGGTTCATTGATAGTTTGTTTAAAACAATAAATCTTCCTCTGGGGATTGATCTCTATCTCTCAAGGCTTGAGTTCATCAATATTGGGGTTGTCGTTGTTTTCTACTGCGGCCCGGTTAATCTCGAGACATAGCGCGGTATTAGCTCAGTTGTCCTCCTCAGAGGGGCGTGATTGGGCATGGCTACCATTCGAGTTTGAAATGCATGACGTTCGGGTCGGCAGCACCGTGGGGCGGGCCGCTAGGGGTCCGTGATTGATGACAGCTATTGGATCAAGATAGGATTTTCTCGCTCGAGCCGAGCGAAATTGGTTTAGTACCGGTCAAATTGAAGTTGTTCTGGGTGTGACGGCGGAATTATAGTAGTCTGACGTCTTGTCGAAATTGTTCTCCCTGTCTCGCGCGCTTGCGGGATTGGTTTTATTAGGGCATGTCCTGGCATGACATAGTGGTACGACCGACGGCATCGATCTTACCAAAACCTAAAGTACACCTCGGGACGGTTTAGTGTTGATGTTTTACAGTACGATGATGTGTGTCTAGTTCGTTTTGACTGTACGACAATTTTTTAACCGATCACTGACGTCACCATAGGGAATTTGCGGGCCGTGAAGTGGGAAGACTACAGCTCCCGTTAAGAATGATCTTCGAGGCGATGGCCAGTGAAGAAGGGGACAGCGGTCGGCAGTCTCTTTGTGTCGAGGCTAGACTAGCGCCAAGATATTGATGCCCGCTAAATCGGTAGGCTGCATTCCTTCAACGTCGTATGACATGAATCGGGTTGTGAGCAGGAAGCGTATTCATGAGGATCGCTTCGGGCTATCATTGCGTAGGTCTTTCAGTGTGAGGAGTTGGATTCGGTATGTGATAATGTAGATATCTTGTTTGTGTGTGGAGCGGCCTACTGCTCACTTTCGTGATCCATTGTATTTTATTATTATCAGATTTTATTTGTTAAAGCCCCATCGCAAAGATGTCCGCTGAGTCAGCGCCGGTTGCCGATCAACCAGTGCTTCCTTTGACTGAGAGTAAATCGCCTGCTGTTGAGGAGAAGGTGGTTCCTTCAAAATGGGACAAGGTCCCTGGTGGAAGTGTTATCAGGAAGTTCCTTGATTGGCACAAGAACAAGTGGCCCGGTATCAACCTCCCCATATTGCTCATGTTGATTATCCTTATCTTGGCTCTATGGTGGGCTAATCCAAGTGATCTGAGTCCCCATACATGGCAAGTGTTCGTTACGTTCTTGGTCACTATTATTGGTGCTGTTACAGAGCCCATCCCGATGTCGGGTATTTGCCTGGTCGCATTGGGTTTTTGTACATTAACCAATATTCTGACAACTGCGCAGATTCTGTCCGGATTCGGTAACGATACCGTATGGTTGATTGTCTTCGCATGCTTCATTGCAAGCGGTTTCGTCACCACCGGTTTGGGCAAGCGGTTATGTTTCATTATTCTAAAGTACATCGGCTCGACCACTCTTGGACTCGCTTATGCTTTCTGTATTTGCGAGTTCATCTTGGCTATGGCAATTCCCTCGTCCACTGCCAGAGGTGCGGGTATCCTACTGCCGATCTTGGAGCCTCTGCTCAAGGAGGGTTTCCAATCCGATCCCGCGTTGGGTACAGAGAAGTCCATTGGTATGTACTTGATCATGGTCGAGATCGTTGCCAATACCACCTCTTCTGTGTGCTGGTTGACGGGTGGTGCTTGGAATGCTATGATGGCTAACTTCATGGAAGCAGTTGGCGTGAAGATCAATTGGGGTCAGTGGGCCTACAGTATGGCGCCGGTTGGTGCTTTGCCGTTGATCTATGGCCCCATCATCCTCTACTTCCTCTTCCCTCCCCAGATCAAGAAAACTCCTCAGGCTAAGAGGTTGGCTAACGAGAAGTTGGCGGAGATGGGACGCATCAGCGCCTTTGAGCTCGTCATGCTTGGTGTTTTCGCATTGGTCATTCTCCTGTGGATCGTATCTTCCTCGGTTGATACTGTGCCTTATACGACTACTGGCGTGGCAATGCTAGGCCTTAGTGTGCTGCTCATGAGTGGTATTCTCGATGTGAAGAGGGATATTGTGAACAACAGTGGAGCTTGGGATTTGTTCCTTTGGTTCGGTGTCTTGCTGATGTTGGCCACTGAGTTGAAGGAGACCGGCTTCTTTGAGTGGTTTGCCGAGAAAATCGATTTGTCAAGTGTGGCGGCTTACGGAAGCGTATGGATTTGCACGGCTATCTTCTACGTGTCGCAGTATCTTTTCGCAAGCATCACTGCCCATGTCTCTGCTATGTTCCCAGTCTTCCTGCAGATCATGCAGGCAGCTGGTGTTCCTATGGAGCTTGGATGCAGAGCCCTTGCTTATACTACTTTATCTGGACATCTTACTCACTACACGAGCTCCACCAATCCGCCTTTCTTCAACCTCGGGTACGTCCCTTTGAAGCTCTGGTGGTTCCAAGGTGTCATCGTCATGGTTGTGAACATAGTTGTCATGAACACGGTGTGCTGGGGTTATTGGTGGTTGCTTGGCTTCTGGTAAGCAACAGCATATGTTGGCTATCATCAGTCTAGTGAGAAATTAGGTAGAGTATTATCAAGATGTGATATTTATTTGGCGCTATCCCATAACCAACTGAACGATGCTTGGCTGTAAAAGCCTCTCTGTCACAGCTTGGCTATCTACGCTTGTACTTGTTATTCGCTGTTGTTATAAGTCCTCAGCCGGTGGTTTCACTGGCTCGAGGCGCATGCTATCTGTTTACGTACGATAGACCGGTCTTATTGTCGCTCATGCGCAACTACTCTATGATGCAAAGACCGAGATCTTCTTAACGTCGATGTGAATTATCAGTAATCGCTAGAAGTGCGGCTACGTGTTCGTTTCTGCCTTTCACATAGTCTGAAAAGACAGTTTCTAATTTAGCGCATCAGAAGGTTGTGTTGAATGAGAGTTCTGGGACGTAGGGGGGGGGCAAAGCTTAGGAGGGAGCCAGAGTTTACTAGCCTAGTACATCGCTCGTCTGAGGGGGTTAGTGGATCCCACTCAGGTGACCGTTGATTTTGGCGGCCGGATTTGAACTTGAGCGGTACCGGCGCATCAGTAAAAGCAGTTGAACCGTGTTAAGTGATCGTATCGTGGCTGCTTCTGACTCATCGGAGGGCACGCGAGAACTCCAAACTTTAGCAACTTGTACGAGGAATTTATAGGAAATCCGCGGCTTGCGATCTCCGCCTTCTGCTCGGAGCAATCTCATCGGCCAGTCCCGGTTGTGTACTATGTCACGCTACCAGACAAGTTTGCAAACTGTCATGCGGCGTTGAAGAGCCTCACTGACTTGAGGCTCTCAGTCCATCTGCGTCCTTCACTGCTGTGGTTGGCTAGCGTCCCGCTAGACTCGCGTCGCTAGTATCGCGTTCCTGGTTGTTCGTCCTCTTGGCCAATCACTAACACCCACAAAGGAAGTCACTCTTGGTTATTTTGACTTCCGAATGACTGAAATGACACGCAGATGAAGATGACGTGAACCATTCTTAAGACGGCTATGTACTTCATCAGTCCATTTCCTATCAATAATAACGGCCGACCAGAACGTCTCAAGTTACTCGCCTTGTTCCATCGCTTTTTCACTAGAGGCGTCATCCTCTTTAGTTTTTCCTCGCCACGATGGCCCCCACCGCCCTCAGCTGCCCACCGCTGGACCCGACTGTCAGCAACTGGACCTACTACTATCCCTTCGCCAACACCCCACTCAGAGACCTCTGTGCGAGTTCCCGTGGTGCTGACAAGTCTCTGCCTACCCGTGCGTTGCTACTGGGCTGCAGTGATCTGTCGTCAGTGGCCCACACTCTGTATCTGAACCAGATTTCGAAGACCTGTGGTTCAGATTCAGCATGGAAGGATACACCCATCCACGCACTCTGCTGTGATGTGGAACCTGCGGTCATCGCTCGATCGTTGGTCTACTTAGAACTGTTGAGCTCTGCTGGTGCCGAGCTCTCCACCAAGACGGTGACCGTGGCCTGGGAGATGGTTTACTCTGTCTTTATCACGCCTCAGTGTTCGACCCTCCTATCCAAGGCGATAGACAGGGTACTTGAACACCTCAAGTCCGAGCGGAGCAGCGGGAGAGCTCTCTTTCTCACTGGTGACCGGCAAGCCGTCGTTGACATTCTTGAGTGGTGGAGTGCCCTACTGAGAGACGAATGTGTCGGTGATGACATAGCACGCAAGGTTCAAAATGTGCGTCTTTCATGGTTCAAGAAGACCGGTGGGTTTTTGCGAGGCTCGACAGATGCCGGGATGTTCGTCATGTGGCCTGACATGATTGCTGCTACACAATTCAACGGTGACAACACCTTCGAAAACTACGTCCATTCCTATCGGGAAGTCGGCTATGCTGGTGTTTCCTCGGTCGCATCAAGCGATGGGGATTCCGCGTTGTCTCCCGGCTAAAGGGGCTTGTCGGACTGTCGTCAACCCCACCTTCTTCGCGGACCCCAGCCAGTTTCGTCGTGCTATCGAGAGCGCGCTCTCGACAAGTGCTACGACCGAGACCATTGCTGAGGTTTGGCGTGTCCAGGTTTACATGAATCCCCTACATGTGCATTCCCGGGAACTTGAGGAAGTTTATGCAGGAAACACATTTCTCGAAGGCCCGGTATATAAGGGCTCCCGAAGGAAAGGGCGCGACTCCTTTGCAGTGGGCCTTCGAGCTCTTTGGTCAACGGTCTGCTGCTCTAGTGGCTGCCTTGAATGGCGATGTCGATCATCGAATTGTGCTCCATTGCGGAGATGCTTTCGCCCTTTGTGATGCACTCCTCCCTGAGCCACGGGCTTGGCTACCGAGTGAGGTCCCTAAAAGTGGAAGAGCTAGCGAGGGATCTGGGAAGGGCTGAAGTCCCCCATAAATTTGACATCATTGACACTTCGAACCTTGCCGACTATTCGATGTTCTTGCCTCTGTTGATTGCCGCCGGTCCCCTTCTGGCTGACCGGAGTGACAACGACCGAGCGACGTTGGCGACAGACTTGATGAGTCCGAAAGGAGATAGTTATGAGGACTTGTTTCGGCAACACTTATGCGAGGTGCCGCTGTGGTTGATCCCTCTCGCCTGTGGACTCCAGGTGGACTTCATGCACGCGGAGAACTCCTGCGACAGCGCTGCGAGGAGCGATCTCAGCAGGCTATGGACCGCGTACCCGCAGTCCACGGTTAGCATCTCTGCTGCTATACTTAGTCCTGGCATGTTTGGTGCTACACCCGTCCGATGGAGACGGTGCCAGTCGACTTTCGAGAGAATCAGCATCAACCACTCGGCTGAGCTGAAGGCGGCCATCGTGAGCTTCATTGGTAGATGTTCTCGCTCCCTTCGTGATTCGCCTTGCGGGATTTCGACCTGCGTGCGTTTCCTGGATATGCTCGCCACCTCGGGCTCCCTTGTTGATGTGGGGGAGCTGTGCGGTCTACTTTCTGATGTTCTACAAGCTGGGAACGCGGGGTCGTTGACGCCGGCGCTGAAGTCTCTACTGAACCTCCACGGTCTATCGTCCACTCAGTCAGTATTCTTTCGGGAAGTACACCTGGTATCCGACAGTAACGGTCCCATCGGAAACGTAATACTGACTTGAAGAGTTCTATGCTTCCGGACGTGAGGATCCCTGAGGTTGTTCTCCATTCGACCACGGACAAGGCCGTCAATTTTCCAGTTTGCAGCGTCAGTAAGGACGGGTTCAGACTTTTAGTCCCGGACGATCTGAAGATAGGAACGGCTTCAGTAAGGCTGCTTCCATTCAAGTCCATGCGTAATCGCGCTGGCGACTTGATTGAGGTCCCTGCTACTATCACAACCGTCCCTGATGGTGGTCCAAGAGCTAACGGCGGGTCACCTGTAAAACAGGAGGCCCCTAGTGAATCCGAAGAGGGGTTGTCCTTTACCACTCGTGAGTGGCTACTCAATGGTACTATGCACTTCGTCATGAAGGTGAATGATGAGAAGAGGAGAGCCGCCTTGGAACGTCGCGAGAAGGTTGAAGTGAAGCTGTTGCCGGACCAGCCATGGGCGGTCGTCATTACCACCAGCGCCGTTAAGTTGGCCACGCTGTTCCTACCAGTTGCAGTCTCTCTAGATGACATTGTCGTCAAGGTCGGTCGCACGAGTGGAACCCTCGACGTTTCCATCCCGGTAGCTCAGTGCTCTCCACTGGGCAGGGCCACACCCCTACCCCGAGCTATCCTGGATGGGTCTCCCGACGCTCACTTGGGGCCACTCCCGCGAGCTACGGATGAAGTGCTGGGGTCTTTGTCGGCACCCGGCGGGTGGCTCAACCTCGATCTCTACAGCCGGTCGATTCCTCTGCCGATTCGAGCTAGTCAGGCATGCGGGAATGTACAAGTTGCGGGACACCTTGAATGCTCAGTATGGCCATTCTCGTGTACTGGGAGACAGAGTGCATGGTAAGTACTGGGGCGGTCGAGGCCCTGTGCTCTTACGTGCCAAGGATGGGTCTCCGGATGTCCTCGTTCTCTTGTCGGCTGACGTCCGCTATGATTGGACATACGGGTTGCTCGTCAACGGCGCTGCTTGTGTCCTGACGGAAGACGTTATGAAGAAAGCCAACACAGAAATCTTCGGCTCACTCCCGCTGCAGATCCGGCCGGAATCTTTGGATCCGGGCTCCGGTGAAGCTTCTGTGGAGAGATCAGTACCTACCGGCGGCGGCAGAACTAGCAAGGGTCACTCGGGGACTTTCTGGTACACCCAAGTGCGTCTGTGGTTCCGATGAAGATCATGGCCGGAACTGCAAGAGGGCTCAGAAGTTCTGGTTGACCTGGCTCGGTGGTAGTCGACTCCCGACGTCCCCTCGAGGTATGTCCTACTTCAGTCCCATAGTGTTGTTCCCGCTCTACTCACCCTTGACGAAGCTGAGCCACGTATCTCCGTGGGGCAACCTTCAGAATCCAACGCTCGTGAGAAATGTTCCTTCTGCTACCATAAGTGCCGGTGGTCCTGCGATGGGCAAGCGTCGCTGTCAAACTTGCGGCGGCGCGGGCACCTTGCTATGCTCTAGATGCAAGAATGTTTACTATTGCAGCGTCAAGTGTCAGCGGCAGGACTGGAAGATGCACAAGAAGACTTGCGCTTGAGAAGACTTGTTTCATGTGGCACTACGATGTCGTAGGGTTGGTATTTTTTCTCATCACTCGAATCCTTAATGATATTACTGTTCTTACTTCCTCGTGTTTGGTTGCTACAGCATTCGCGGAAGGGGGATAATAAGAATAATTCTGACGCCGACCTGCGCGTCCAGGGCTGACTGTCATAGTCCGTCGAGGATTGATGGTGCGACGTGGCGCGTTAAGAACCGGGCGAGCGCTAATTTCTCTGCGCATATTGGCGTCAGCGGCAGCGTTTTTTTCTCTCCGTGGCTCATGGTAGGCCCTTTGAAGCCTCACAGAGCTGAACGAGCTCCACCAGTCGCCTTGATGAAAGGAGCCAACAACTCTAAAACCTTCTTCGCCCGGTTGCACCACTGGCACGCCACAGTGTGGCCAGGCGCCAACATACCGGTCGTTCTAGCCATCGTGATTCTGGCACTAGCCCTTTGGTGGCTAGCCCCCTCAGGCTTGGCCTCCGATGTGTGGCAACTCTTTGTCCTATTCATGTGTACGATCATCGGGGCTATCCTGGAGCCTTTGCCGTTATCGGCGGTGTGCCTTATCAGCATTGGAGTGGTATCAGCCACAGGAGTCCTCACGACCTCCGAGATGCTCTCTGGATTCTCGTCCCCTTCCGTGTGGTTAATCATGTTTGCATCTTTCTTCGCCTCGGGTTTCGTGGTTACGGGGCTGGGCAAACGTATGTGTTTTATCATACTGAAATACGCTGGGTCCACGACTGTTGGCCTTGGCTACGGCATTTGCTTCTGTGAGCTTATTCTCGCTTTAGCCATCCCCGCTAATTCGGCCAGAGGAGTTGGTGTTATGATGCCTATCCTAGTACCATTGATGAAAGAAGCCTTCCAGTCCGATCCTGAGCTTGATACTGCCAAGCGAATCGGCAGCTATATCGTCTTGGTTGAGATTACCGCCAATGCTACGGTGGCTGCATGCTGGCTCACGGGTGGGGCATGGAACGCACTGATGCTTCAATTTATGAAGGAGGTTGGTGTTGAACTATCCTGGATCGGCTGGGCCTATTCGCAAGCACCTGTGGCTTTGGTGTCCCTGATTCTCGTACCGTTGGTCATGCTTGTGCTCGTCAAGCCGGAAATACGGAGAACACCGGAGGCTCCGGTGGTCGCTCACTCGCGCCTCGAGGCGATGGGGCCTTTGTCGGTCCGCGAGTGGACTATGCTTGTATGCTTCTTAGGCGTACTAGGGTTATGGATTTTGTCTTCGACTATGCCCAGTGTCTTCCCCTTCTCAATGACCGGAGTAGCAGCGTTGGGCGTTGCTGTGCTTTTGCTTCTCGGCGTACTTTCTCTGAAGGACCATATCATCTGCAACACTGCAGCGTTTGATTTATTTTTGTGGTTTTCCATTTTACTGACGTTCGCAACTGAGCTAAAAAGAAAGGCTTCTTCGAATGGCTGGCGGATCACATAGACTTCAGCTCACTTCCGCCCTACCCGTGCCTGGTCTTGGTCTGCGCCGTATTCTATGTCACGCAATATGGCTTCGCCTCAATCACAGCGCATGTCTCTGCGCTCTTCGTAGCCGCTGTGCTCGTTGCTGAGGAGGCTGGTGTCAGTGCTCAGGTCGTATGCCGGGCTTTAGCTTGGTCGACCGTATGTGGCCATCTAACTCCTTACACGAGCTCAGCCAACCCTGCTTACTACGGTTTAGGGTATGTCACGGCAAAGCAGTGGTGGGCCGTTGGTGCTATTGTGATGGTACTGAACTTGGTCAATCTTGTCACCATTGGCTTCGGCTACTGGTGGCTCCTCGGATACTGGCAATAACGGCACTCCGTTTATTGGGTGCTAGCCTTATGGTTGAGTTGAACCCAAGCGCTCTCTCTTCGCCTACTATGGAGGCCAAAAGTTTTCTTCTTTCCGGTGTAAGTGAACGGAAGTGGTTTCGAGTTTGACACTCAGAGTATTGATTCTAGAGTTTTATTACTGCCCCTGGCTTTTCCCTGAGCATTTCTGGTTGTGTTCTGTGACGTGCATGGAGAGGGGTATATGAGCGTGGACTAGAGGCACAACGTAGCTTGGAAATGACCCGTGGTAGTATCAGCCGGTAGGATCGAGCTCCCTAGCGGGGAGCCCTTAGAATGCGAGCAAGGTGGTTCAGCCTGGCGGATTGTGTCGTACGGAGCCATTGGCGGTATTGTGTAGCCTTGGGTGCAGCCCTGTGCATGCATGATGAGCTTGGAGCCTTTGGGGAAGGCAACTGCATAGGCACGGAGATGGCATGATAAGCGGAGGATATAACGCGAGTGGGATTGACGATGATTGGGATGATGCGGAGCAGCGGTGACTCGATCGGCAGGCAGTGGAAAATTCGTCTTGGCGGGGCCGAAGAGCCAAGACGAGGCAAGGGAGAGGGAGCGAACGGGATTCTTGTTGTGCTATGGAGCTTGCGGCCATCAGGTATAGTATCTAGCGATTTCTCCTTTACTCCTTTGCGCTGCTATATGATAGAAATACTGGTAGAGATGTGGGGGCTTGCTGCTCAACGGTGCACTCAGTTTTAGTTTCATTTTTTCGCATTGGAGGTAATGCCAACGGCAGTGGTCAAGGAGGTGGAGTCCAACAAGTTACCTCTGTCCGAGGATGAGGTCGTCGAGTCCTCACCGTCATCTACCAAGTTTGCTGACTCGAAGGGTCACAAAGGTGCCTTCAAGACTAGATGGCAGCAGCTGCGGGATTGGCACAAAAACGTCTGGCCGGGGGCCAACATCCCGAAGATCGCTGGTATCTTCATCGTAGGCTTGATACTGTGGTGGATAGTTCCGCCGGGACTTGGCTCCAACACATGGGACCTCTTTATCGTCTTCCTTTGTACCATCATCGCTGCTGTTTTGGAGCCCCTACCCCTTGCTGGTGTATGTATAGTGGCAATTGGTATATGCTCTGTGACAGGAGTCCTCACCACGGCCGAGATGTTGTCGGGCTTCTCTAACTCTTCTGTGTGGCTTATTATTTTCGCTTACTTTATATCCGCTGGTTTCGTCACCACTGGTTTGGGTAAGCGTATGTGCTTCATCGTCCTCAAGTACGTCGGGTCGACGACCATAGGCCTGGGTTATGGTATTTGTATTTGTGAGCTTATACTGGCCTTGGCAATACCCTCTTGCACGGCACGAGGAGCTGGTGTGATGTTGCCGATCTTGCACCCACTAGCGAGAGATGCCTTCCAGTCGGATCCTGAGATGGGTACCCAGAATCGCATAGGAACTTACATTGTAATGGTAGAGATCACCGCTAACGCTTTGGCTGCTCCCTGCTGGCTTACTGGTGGGGCCTGGAATGCGATGATGGTTACCTTCATGGAGGACGTCGGGGTGCATCTTTCTTGGGTATCTTTTGCAGCTTCACAAGCTCCTGTTGGCATCATCGTGTTAGCTCTAGTGCCGATCGAGATGTACTTCCTATTGAAACCAGAGATCAAGAAAACTCCTGAGGCAAAGAAGGTGGCCGAGGACCAGCTGAAGGAGATGGGCCGTATGAAGCCGTTGGAGATCACAATGCTCGCTGTCTTCCTTGGTGTTGTTCTGCTGTGGATTTTATCGTCTACGGTCAAATCTATCTTCCCCTTCTCGAGTACCGAAGTTGCTGCGATGGGCGTGTCGGTGATGTTGCTGTGTGGAGTGATTACTATTAAAGACAACGTCATCAGTAACAAGGGAGCCTTCAATTTGTTGCTGTGGTTCTCTGTACTGGTTATGTTGGCATCTGAGTTGAAGGCCAAAGGCTTCTGGATCTGGCTAGCCGATCTCATTGATCTGAGCTCGTTGCCTCCCTATGCATGCCTCTTGGTCGTATGCCTGATCTTCTATGCCACACAGTACGTCTTCGCCTCCATCACAGCCCATGTCTCGGCCCTTTACCCAGCCTTCATTCAGATCGCTCTGTCCGCTGGTGTGGACCCTGGAGGTTGCATGCCGTGCTTTGGCGACTTGCACTTGGTCAGGCAATCTGACACCCTATACTTCTGCTCCTAATCCAGCCTTCTTTGGATTGGGATATGTCACCAACAAGCAGTGGTGGGGCTGCGGATTTGTGGTCCTCTGTGTCAATTTCGTTGAGCTCATCAGCATCGGCTTCGGCTACTGGTGGTTGTTGGGTTTCTGGAGCAGCTAAGGCAGATGAGTGGCTACCAACTAGCCCACTGTCTTGTTGTTGTTTCGCCTCTGAAGAACCTTTGTATGCTGCCTTGTCTCAGCAATCTGACCTCTGGTCGTTTGCCCTGTTGTTTTCCTGTATTAACTGCTGCTTCTCTTGACGATAAGAGTATAAAGTAGGCTTCGTAAGTAGGCTCTAATATATAGTCGAAGGCGTTACCGTCAAGCAGCAGATGCTGTCCTTGGCGGTGATGCTCTCTTTGTTTATAATGCCGCTAAGACAAGTGGCAATCTACTGTGGCTTACGATTTTTTATCATGTACCCAGGAGCGTAGTTGCTGTTCTCCCGCTTGGTGTGGCATATGATGTATAAATTTTTATTCCTAGTCTTGTCGGTTACGATGATGACGAGGTTCAACAGGACTTCCTGCCGCACTCAGCCGAACCGCACTCGCTCTTGACCTTGAAATACATGTATTTGGTACGCGTCTTTCCATGTTGCTATGGATTGATTCCTTCGACTTACGACCCCACTCTAAAAAAGCTGTCACCGCCGCGTGTGGGTGCCATTGGCCCTGCCTGTGGTGACAGCGAAGTACTATATAGTTCAGGCTCGCGTTGTTTCATACTGCTGCGTCTTGGGTTGTTATAAGAGGGGGGCAATGGGTAGGTGTGATTCAGACCACGCTATTGTGCATTATGGGCGTGATGACAGCCGGTGCCGTTTGTGCTGGGAGACGTCGCGGAGGTACAGCATCATGTATAAGAGAAGCTTCAATCGATCAGCCGACTCGAATCGTCGACTTGGGTTTGCAATGAGGAAGGCTTTGGTATTACCCTCGGTCCCACTTTGTACAGAGTTACAGGGGTTGCCTTACTGCTTTTGCAGCAATGATTTTGAAATGTCAACTACCGAGGCCCCACCGGTGAACTTGAGATGGGTTGTACTGGCCCTGGCATGTTTAGCGCTCTCGGGCCAATACTACGCCTATGATATACCCTCTGCGATAAACGACCAGATGAAGGCGCGCTTCATGGGTGGGCGTACAGCGGAGCCCGGAGGGTTGGAGTTGTGTCTGCACAGGTGAGGGCAGCCGTATGACGGAGGAAGAGTACACCTACTACTTCAACCTCCTCTACACGGTCTATGCCTTGCCCAACATGATCACCCCTCTGGTACTCGGAGTATCGATGGAGTGGATAGGGATCAGGTGGGTGCTGCAACCATGACTGTGTGGAACTTTTGGACGAAATGAGGACTTCATAATTGACTCTGTTTATCACTTGTTTGCAGTACGCGCTGCGACTAGGTCCGGTGAAATTAATAGCATCGCTTTGCCACCGGGCCTTACCCAGGCCCTGAAAGCCATTTTCTTTTAGTGAAAATGACTATTGATAGTCAGTGTCACTCAAAGTCATTTTTACCGGGAAAGAACGCTTCTTCAAGCGCGTCCGAATAGAGAAAGAAGGACTTCCCCGGACGGGTCATAGTCGGGGTCCTTAAGCACATAGCAGAGTCTGAGTTCATCAGCACTGCCTCACCGTAAGGCCCTTACGGCCGAACAAGGAGAGGCCCGGAATACTCCGCATCTTTTCTGGTCGACCACGATCGAAACGCCGCATAGAGAGTGGATATTCTCGTTGATAATACTTCAGCAGTTGTAGTATTTCCAATGTTCTGACTGGGTCTCATTTCTCGCCGCGGATCGGAACCGTACCAGCAGCGGCCGTCCCCGCTCAGGTCTATGCTACTACTCCTCGCTCTACTGTTGTTCATCGGCCAACTGCTGCAGTGTGTCGGCACATATCACCTCTCGATGGGCACAGTGCTGTTGGGGAGGGTTGTCTACGGACTTGGCGGAGAAAGCATGAATGTAGGAAGGGCTTTCGGATGTCTCTGCGATGCACGTGAACCGGCAGGTGGCGCAGACGACCCTCCTGGCTGAGTGGTTCAGAGGGCATGAGATTGCCTTCGCTTTGGGGCTCAATCTCTCAGTAGCCCGTTTCGGCTCGGTCCTCAACGATCTGCTATCGCCTGGTATAGAGGCCCACTATGGGGTGAGCGGCAGCAACCTGGTCGATGACGCTAGCCGTATTGGTCAGGTGACAGGAGCGTTCGTAGCGGGTCTGATAGCAGTAGCAAGTAAGTCAGGGAAGGCGCCGTCGGTCTTCTTCTCTGTTTGTCGTCGTGGTACCGGCCGAGTAAACGCCCTAGATACTGGCTCATCGGTGGTATAAGAACTGGACTTTCTTGTGCATGCGATTCTCTCCCTATACCGATCTTAATAGGTACAGTCGTACTTACCTTGGCGCTGTGTCGCTTCGCCCAGTATACTAATGAGGATAACAAAGTGGAGGAGAACCCTAGTGAGAGCGTCGGAGAAAGGTAATGATTAACGGCTGGAATCTGTCTGAGAGAGGTCGGGCCCATGTCCTTCGATAAGAGCTCTTTCGCGCACTCTTTGGCCATTGATGTCGGAGCATGTACACTTTCTTGTCCAAACTATTATCCTCCCTTGTGATAACTCTCAGTGGGATAACGATATAGCGACCTGATGGAAGGCTTCAACTTGAAGCCTTCAACGATAGGTGTAGTCATGTCGTATAAGTGTACTATAATCGTCGTACGAACTGTGTGAGTAAAATAACGTAATAATAAGCGCGGTGTTGTGAAACTAGGATACGGAACTCCGCCATATGGGACTGGAAATAATATACAATCTCACGGAGTGCTTATGTCAGCTCTTTGTCCTTCAGTCTCCGATCATCCCTGTCGTTTTCTGTGGAGTTTTGGTTGGTATGCCTGGGCTGCGTCCTGACCTATGCTATGATATTACCCTTCAATAACATAGCGGCCGCCTTCTTTGTTGAAGTGTGGTACCCCACGATGAACAAGGATGCTGTGCATATCAGAGTTGGACAGATTATGGGGGTAGTGGAGCTGAGCCTGTCCTCTCGACTGTCTTCTCTCCGAGTATCACCCCCTGTGTTGGATCTTGACGTGGTTGGAATCTTTCTCTCTTTGCGTGGCGTAATTTTCAAGATTGAGATCTCTTGCATTAGCGCTGTTCCGTCAAATCTTGCCACTAGTGAAGTTCTGAATGGCGTTGTTGGTCTCGCCATCCTCTACTTGCCTTCACTAGCTCGCTTCTTGGGACTCCGCGTAGTCTCCTCTCCCTCGTCGTCGAAGCCTGACCGAGTGCTCTCGATTCATTCCCACCATTAGCGGCATATGTGTGCCCTTCGTTACACTCCAACACGCTCGGATTCTCCTCTTTGACCTGCCCCTTGCTGAGATTATCGCAGACGCAGTCAGGGCACCTTCAGATACTCTTCGGAGTCTCGGCGCTTGGTTCGCCAATTGCTGGAATTTGCATAGACAAATTGGGCTACCGAATACATTTCCTCTTGGCGAGTTTTACTATGGCCGCCCTGGCACACGTCATGTTGCCTCTCATAGATCCGGTAAGATCGGGGCAATCATCCACTGCCCGGCCCCACTGTCGGTGCTCAGGTCATATCTATGGCATTGTTGGGGAGTATCTTATACTAGTGTTCGCTTCTGCTGTATGGCCGTTGGTGGCAGCGACAGTACCACCTAGGAAGACTGGTAAGTGATGCGCCGGGGCTCTTACGATCGTTAGTAACCAAGTGGGGAAGCATGTCATATGCACCATAGTTAACAGCATTGCTTTCTCTCATGCCATGGGTCTCCATGCCGCGATTACCGAAGTATTTGGACTTTTTTCCGGTCTAAAATGTCGCCGCCTAGGATAGAACCCGGGGCTCTGTGTGATCACCTTCATATGTACGGGCGCACCGCCCCCGCTCGACTGATCCATCGGCTCCTTCTTGTGTCTTCACTTTTCCCTCTAGGTGCAGCCTATGGCGTGACAACGGCAGCACAGAATTTCGGTTTGGCATTAACGCCGGTTATCGTGGCTCACATACGTAAGTTTATGAGGACTCAGGAGTATCAGCCGAGCCGGTAGACGAGATTGATCGTCGTACTTTGGCTGAGATCTCTCACTGCCTGATTCGTTCGCTTGCTCTTCGAGTTTATTTGTCCGAGCTCTTCGCTCACTGACGTGATTGAAGCCCTCCATTATCGTGGGCTACCACCATATGGTGTACTGTCAATACCATGAGCTCGTCTCGCTTTCTGAGATCTTACGCCCTCCTCCTTGACAGGCTCATCTGCGGGCTCCTACCTAGCCGTGGAAAGATTCTTCTTTTTCATTGGCACAGCTTCCATCGGTGTCGGTGTGCTCCTCTGGATGAGGGATAACCGTTCTGGTGGATTACTCAATAGTCCAGCCCGTTCGAGAGGGGTGGATGCTGCCCAGCCAAGTGAGTGCTTCAATTTGTACACTCGGACTTGAGTATCGCCTTGGCCCTCTCAGAACTGCCCGTGGAAGGCCCTGAGTCCAGCGATGACAGTGATGATATGGGCCCTCAAGAGTTGTCGGAGGCTGATAGGTTGTTGTTGACTCAGAATATTGTGGCTGGGTGATGATGCTCTGACAGTAAACTTGCAGTACTTGTCGGAGATGTCGCGTTAGTTTGTCACAAGGGTTCGTGGGAGTTCAGCGGAGAGGGCAGGGGTAGGGGGTCGTCACACTGGGAGCCACCGAGGAGGAACGGGTCGCTCGCTTGGAGCCTGCTCTTCTATTGTGTGCTACTATGGGTGCGAATGGAGCCCACTGGGGGAGGCTTCTGTCGTGATCGCTTCTGGGGTTCTCATCTGCATTCCGCTGCCGGATCGCTTTGAGTTGGTATCAACCATTAGTTTTGAAGCGGTTTGCATTGGAATGGATTCGCAAGACGTGAGTGACAACTCTGACACCGAGTCCGTGGCTTCCGAAGTGACTGAGAGGAGCTTCGTCGAGGAGATCGAAAAGATGGAGACGATGAATCTGGAGTTGAGACTGCCTGACAACTCCAGGGTGGTCTCAAGGGAGCTGGTAGGCCGATTCGACCCACCGGAAGAGGTAAGCTGGGTGAAAGAGGAAGATAGCGGGTGGGGCTTTCAACGGTGGGCTCTCTCTTGAGACAACCACAGGATCGCTGTAGGCAATCGTTGGCGCGGCGCTGGTTATGATAGTTTCGCTTTAGACGATATCAGGCTCACTTTAGGCGGTTTTAGGCTCATACGGATAACAATAGGCACAACACAGAAGACGCTAGGCTCGTTATATACAATATATAAGCTCGCTAGGGAGGATGATAGTCTCACTCTAGAGTACTAGGCCCACTACAGAGAGCAATAGGCACACTATAGACAACAATAGGCAGACTATAGACAACAATAGGCACACTATAGACAACAATAGGCACACTGTAGACAACAATAGGCACACTATAGACAACGATAGGCACACTATAGAGAGCATTGGGCACACTGTAGACAACAATAGGCACACTATAGAGAGCAATGGGTACACTATAGAGAGCAATGGGTACACTATAGAGAGCATTGGGCACACTATAGAGAGCATTGGGCACACTGTAGACAACAATAGGCACACTATAGAGAGCAATGGGTACACTGTATACAACAATAGGCACACTATAGAGAGCAATGGGTACACTATAGAGAGCATTGGGCACACTATAGAGAGCAATGGGTACACTATAGAGAGCATTGGGCACACTATAGAGAGCATTGGGCAGACTATAGACAACAATAGGCACACTATAGAGAGCAATGGGCACACTATAGAGAGCATTGGGCACACTGTAGACAACAATAGGCACACTATAGAGAGCAATGGGTACACTATAGAGAGCATTGGGCACACTATAGAGAGCATTGGGCACACTATAGACAACAATAGGCACACTATAGAGAGCAATGGGCACACTATAGACAACAATAGGCACACTGTAGACAACAATAGGCACACTATAGAGAGCATTGGGCACACTGTAGACAACAATAGGCACACTATAGAGAGCAATGGGTACACTATAGAGAGCATTGGGCACACTATAGAGAGCATTGGGCAGACTATAGACAACAATAGGCACACTATAGAGAGCAATGGGCACACTGTAGACAACAATAGGCACACTATAGAGAGCAATGGGTACACTATAGAGAGCATTGGGCACACTATAGAGAGCATTGGGCAGACTATAGACAACAATAGGCACACTATAGAGAGCAATGGGCACACTATAGACAACAATAGGCACACTATAGACAACAATAGGCACACTGTAGACAACAATAGGCACACTGTAGACAACAATAGGCACACTAATAGAGAGCAATGGGCACACTATAGAGAACATTGGGCACACTATAGAGAGCAATGGGCACACTATAGACAACAATAGGCACACTATAGAGAGCATTGGGCACACTGTAGACAACAATAGGCACACTAAAGAGAGCAATGGGTACACTATAGAGAGCAATGGGTACACTATAGAGAGCATTGGGCACACTATAGAGAGCATTGGGCACACTGTAGACAACAATAGGCACACTATAGAGAGCAATGGGTACACTATAGAGAGCATTGGGCACACTATAGAGAGCATTGGGCAGACTATAGACAACAATAGGCACACTATAGAGAGCAATGGGCACACTATAGAGAGCATTGGGCACACTGTAGACAACAATAGGCACACTAAAGAGAGCAATGGGTACACTATAGAGAGCATTGGGCACACTATAGAGAGCATTGGGCAGACTATAGACAACAATAGGCACACTATAGAGAGCAATGGGCACACTATAGACAACAATAGGCATACTGTAGACAACAATAGGCACACTATAGAGAGCATTGGCCACACTGTAGACAACAATAGGCACACTATAGAGAGCAATGGGCACACTGTAGACAACAATAGGCACACTATAGAGAGCAATGGGTACACTATAGAGAGCATTGGGCACACTATAGAGAGCATTGGGCAGACTATAGACAACAATAGGCACACTATAGAGAGCATTGGGCACACTATAGAGAGCATTGGGCAGACTATAGACAACAATAGGCACACTATAGAGAGCAATGGGTACACTATAGAGAGCATTGGGCACACTATAGACAATCAATAGGCACACTATAGAGAGCATTGGGCACACTATAGAGAGCATTGGGCAGACTATAGACAACAATAGGCACACTATAGAGAGCATTGGGCACACTATAGAGAGCATTGGGCAGACTATAGACAACAATAGGCACACTATAGAGAGCAATGGGTACACTATAGAGAGCATTGGGCACACTATAGACAACAATAGGCACACTATATAGGGCAATGGGCACACTATCGACAACAATAGGCACACTATAGAGGGCAATGGCCAGACTATAGACAACAATAGGCACACTATAGAGAGAAATAGCCTTACTTTGTACAACAATAGACTGATTATACGCAACAGTAGGCACACTGTAGAGAACAGTAGGCATACGGCATGGGCCGTAGATAACAGTACCCTCACTATAGACAACTGTAGGGTCGCTGTAGACAACAATTGGCATACTATTGCTCTACGTGACCCAACCGTGGGGTCGCGTTAAGCAACCAAGGGACTACTATAGGTTGGATATCGTGACTACACTGTAGTCCATAGTAGTCTGTAGTCACTACAGACTACCTTGACCTCGCTATCGACTACAGACTGTGAAGCATGCACGATTACTACATCAGCCCAGGCAATTCAGTGTCAAAGACAGGCTGCAACGCTGCCATAGATTGTGGCCCAGAACCACACCTGTGCGCCTGCATGTGTCGCTCTCTCTCAGCTGGTGACTCGCCTACTCCCCTACCAACACGAGGGCTTGGCCTGGATGTGCAACCAGGAGGAGGAGGCTGCTTGCAGGGGTGGGGTCCTCGCTGACGAGATGGGCATGGGGAAAGACTTTGCAGATGATCGCCCTGATCGTGAAACGCCGCCAGCAAGTTAAGGGCCCCACCTTGGTGGTGTGCCCGCTGGCGGCGATAGTGGTATGGGAAGAGGAGATACGACGGAGCGTGACTCCGCCAGGGCTGCTCAAGGTCTACGTCTATCATGGGACGAAGAAGGCTGGGGAAGGCGGAGTTGGAGCAGTACGATGTGGTTATCACATCGTACAACACACTGGAGAGTCAGTACCGCACCCTCACCGCCGTCTTCGAGATGGTCATCTGTGAGTATTGCAAGGATTTTTTCAAGATCGGCTCGCTGGCGGCGCATCAGCGTTACTGTATCAAGGATTGGCAGAAGAGGAAGATTGACGCTATCGGTGTGAAGTCGCGAGAGTCTGTGAAGAGGGAGATGGGGTGTCAGAAGTACAGGACGCCGGACCGGGGGGCCAAATCGGTGGTGAAGTCGGAGGGGAGCCCCAGCGGTAGAGGGAGTGGTATGACCAAGACCAGCGGTGGGTCGAAGGTGAAATCGGAGGTCGGCGTTGACTCCGGTTCGGAAGACCATCAAGCGGAGTACGCCTCGGTCGGTCCGTCGTATCCGAAGTAAGTCGCCTGGTAGAGGGCGTGATTTGTTGTCGTCCGGGTACTCTTGGCTCGACGGTTGGAATGCGTAGTCATACGGGTATTTCGCGGTGCAACTTAGCATGTCATGTCCTCGGTACGATCGTTACATCTCAAGCATAACTGTCAGTGAAAGCTAGGCTTCCACCGCCTGTCACGGTCGGTATCGTTGGGTGATCTTCTGGAGCATTGCTATTGCGCCAACCGCACTCTATCTTCGAAACTTCACCGAGCGCACGCATCGAAGGACTGCTCGACATATCTGGGCTGATTTCTCAGGACAGCAGCGCAAGGCCTTGGCGGAAGGCAACGGTCCGCATAGCGTGCAGTGGAGCCGCGTCATCTTAGATGAGGCCCACCGAATAAAAGGCCGTACCAATAGTACGGCAAAGGCAATGTCCGTGACTTCCTCTGGAGGCTCTTCACGTTGCGGCCTGCACTTCCCTTGTCCAGATACCATCTCCGTGCTACCTATCGCTGGGCTGTGAGCGGTACACCTTTCCAGAATCGCGTAGGAGATCTGTATGCCCTCGTTAGGTGAGTTTCTCGTCTTCGTATAGAGCTAAGAGGCACACAGTAGAACCGGTACAGTGCACTACGTGTCATGAACCCATCCGCTTCTCGACTCTTCCGACCTCGCTTTGCAGTCGGAGGTATTGATAATAGAACGCGTATCGTCTAGGTTCCTGAAGCTGGACCCTTTCTCGCACTATTTCTGCAGCAGCTCCCACTGTGAGTGTAAGTCTCTCAACTTCGGCCCCTTCGACTCGTGTACTCGGTGTATGAAATGTGGCCATTCCCGCCGGAGCCATTGGTCATACTTCAGACGGCACATCACCAAGCCCATCACGGTGAAGTAAGTCCCTGCCTCACTCGTGATTGTCATACGAGCGAAGAGCGGTTTTGTCTTTCTTAGGAGCGCCAACTCTGCTGAGGGCCGTCAGGGTCTTCAGCTGCTGCGGAAAATTTTCGGCAACATACTTCTGCGGCGCACGAAATTGGAACGTGATGAAGATATTCGCTTGCCAAAGCTTATCATGGACACGCGCTTCGTACGGCTTACGCCGGAGGAGCAGGCGTTCTATGATGACCTTGCCAAGCAGTATCAGGATAAGGTGGAGCAGCTCGCTGAGGAGGGCATGCTCGAGGCGAAAGTCTCGGAGCTGTTAGTCCTCCTCATGAGGCTCAGACAAGTAAGCGTGGTTGGGTCGGATCTCAGTGGGGTGCCTGCAGTAGCTCTTGATTAATGGTCCGCGGTCCGTCATCTGTGCGGGAGGGGTAGAGAAGAGGGAGAGAGAGAAAGAGCGATCGGACCCGACCTGTCATCGCGCGGCGGTGGGTTGTATTCGTCCCGCGGCTACGACGCGTCGTAGGTGTGCATTTGTTTGATTGTCAGGCAGCCAACAGCCGGCTTCTGATCAAGTACAGTCCGCCGCGAAAGGACCGTGCAGAATGCGTAAGCCAGGGGTAGTCTGAGCTAGGGTAGTGTTCGTTCGATTGACTCATTGCGGCCGCTGTGAGTGTGATATCTGTTTGCTCTATCACTCACGGCGGCTAGTCCAAGCTGTAACGCACTCAGTGAAACACAGTGCAGTATGTTCCTCCACCCTGAAATCCTCCCCAGCTTGAGATTAACAGCATTGAGCCGTCAGCACATCATCCTACAATAGCTCTGTCATGACCGGTCTGCAGAAGCTAGTTCAGGGTCTTTTCTCAACGCGGAGTGGTGATGCAATGGGAGTAGGAGTTGAATCCAGAATTCACTGTTTCACCTCTATCGATCGTACGTATTCTCGGGCGTGGATAACCCAGAAACTAATCCGAGAATTCGATAGCGAAACTTGAGTTGAACGCAGGAAGTTAGGCGTGATCGTCGTGTTTTTGCGAGTTACTCCCGTTTCATCAGATGATCTGTCACGACGAGATACCGCAGAGACCTCCTGCTGAAGGAGAAGCCATGGCGAGGAGCAGCTGCGGGGATCGGTTTCATAAGTATAGGAGGACTCGTTCGCATGGCAACAGTTGTGTCCGTCATTTTGCGTTCGTCGCTGCTGAACTCGCGACGCCGCTCCTCAAGAATAATTTCCTCCGCGATTTATGATGTGCGCTAGGTCGTTTCTCTTATTCAGTGAGTGTATCCGGCAGTGGATCGGCGACGAACTGTCAGCTGACACTGTGGAGTGCCCGGCATGTCTGGAGCAGGTCGAGATCACTCTCGGCACGGTGAGTAGGATTCTCAGTAATTCAATTGCTCTGGACGATATCTGGGCTCGTTCACGCTCGGATCGGCTTGATGGAAATTCGTCATTTCTACTCACGGGGAGAATCAACGGGAATTGATCGTGATATTGTTACTGGTGGGCCATCACTAGCTCTACTATGACTAATTCTCGATCACCACTGGTGGCCTTGGTATCACAGTATACTGTTCGAAACCTGATGTTAATTTTGCTCCTCAACAGATTGTGAGATCACGCCTTGTCACTGGTGGCCCTCCCAACAACGCAGATAGTCTGGACGCCTTCCTCGGATCCTCCCAGACTGGTTCGGAAAGAACACCATCATAGACAGGATACCATCGACCGAGGTGATGGAGTCCAGCAAGGTGAAGGCAGTGCTGGATACAGTGAAGGCTATGCTGAAGGAGGATCCGACCAACAAGTTGTAAGCGCACCTCTCCGATGGGTCTCACCTGCCTGACCGGCTTTCTCTCAGCTTGATCTTCTCCCAGTTCACGTCGCTGTTGGAGATAACACAGAAGGAGATCGATCGTCGCGGCCTGGGGTCGTGTGGGGTGAGCTGAGCTCCTCACCAGGGCATTCTTGCTTCCAGTTTCCCACGTTCAGATAATTCACGGTGGTCTCAACGTGGCTACCCGCAATCGGATGGTGAGCTACTTTCAGTCGGTAAGGGGCGTGCGAGGGAGGATTCGGACTTCGTGAAGAGATACCGGCAACCTCTATCAACTCAGGACGCGTCCTTCAACATTCTGTTGATCTCGTTACGTGCAGCTGGGGAGGGTATCAACTTGCAAGCTGCCAACAAGGCGTTCGTGATAGGTAGGCCTCACACTCGGCGCCCGGCCGACTGATGTACACTCGGGTTGGTGTTTTATGTTCCCCATCGCTCCAGTTGACGTTGATCATCACGGCATTCGCGGTGAACCGCATAGTCCATAATCGTCCATCCGCGTACTCACGGGAATCACTAGTTCTTACGATGCTGCTATACTCGGGTGGCGTAGTGGCATTTTCGCCTTTGAGCTCGAATCTCAGAGCGTAGGAATCGCCTTATCTATGATGTCAAGGTTGAGCAATCACCCTGGGCTAGGGTCCAGCCGTTCCGTAATCATCCTATCTGTAATCTCGGACTCAAGCGTTCCGTAGTGGCCTGGTCTGTAATCTCGGACTCAAGCGTTCCGTAGTGGCCTGGTCTGTAATCTCGGACTCAAGCGTTCCGTAGTGGCCTGGTCTGTAATCTCGGACTCGAGCGTTCCGTAATGACCTCCTCCGCTATTCCGAGGGTGGGTATTTCGCTCTAGATCCGAATGAGGGATCGCATTTTCTCCCGGTGTTTCTCAAAATGACATCCCAGGAGTGTTCCTGTATCTGGCAGATCCCTGGTGGAATCCTGCGGCCGAGCTCCAGGCGGTGCAACGAGCGCACCGCCTGGGGCAGACCCGGGACGTCCAGGTGGTGAAGTTTATAGCCGCCGGTACGATCGAGGAGAGGATCCGTATCTTACAGGTAGATAGCATCTTTAATCATTGACCTCCTTAGCTCGGCTTGGTGGCAGATGTCGGTGTTCTTGCGTGGATTTCATTCGTCCTTGGCGTACTTGAATTCCTTGTGTGAAATTGATTGGACGTTAGCAGCGAGAAGCGTGCTCTGCGGAGGCACACAGTTAGTTTCGTCTAGGAGCCGCTGTACTTTTCTACCCTCACGTATTAGTCACTCACCGTCGCATCCTGATATTATCTCGTCAGTGACTGCGCTACACTCCTGTGTGCGGCAGCGACTGCGGTCGCTGTTGCTGGCATGAGGATCAATCTCGCTCATAGCTCGATAAAGTAGAACTTGGCAATTGTAGCAAACGGTTTACCAGATTCCACGCCTGGTACCACTGGAAAGGAAAATCTCGTGACACATCACACAACAGCGGGCTCATACTGCATGCTCTCTGCTCAAGTCGCGCGTGAGACTTCCTAGACTGAGTGATCGGCGTGTGTCTCTCGGCCGTAAAGATCTTCGCCAGTTCCTATATAATATCTCTCTATTTCGATTCAGCGTAAAAAGCAGCTCGCCGCGGACACCACCGTCGGCGGTGATGAGAATGCTAGTTACCACCTGCAGCAGCTTAGTCTGCAGGACTTGAAGTTTTTATTCAAACTTTGACTCTCTGGGCTGCCCACAGCGTACATTACCTAGTAGGGGACGGCGTATTTCACTAGCATGCTCGGTGGGTCGGGGACGCGGGCATGGGCCGTTTCGCCCAACTTCAGTGTTTCTGAATTGATGAATCCTGAAAGCGTCGAGTTTTCCACCGCGACCTTTTTTTCTGCTGCGTCTCTTTCACTAGGGAGTCAGGGATGTGTGACTTGGGTTCTCCGTGGGTGTCTCTGCTTGCTCGATGCTCGCATGGCCAGTCGTCGTAACTGCTGTGCTGGAAAAGACCTGTGTCTCGTGTTGAGTGACACACGATAATGAATCTTGGGGATGGGTGGACGTCCTGGCAGGTCGCGCTTCTAATCAGCCGTAGAGCTCGGAGTGGTGTGTCAGTGATTCTTGATGTTCGCATTGATTCGCCCTCGTCGGAACTTGTACGTTGGGCCTTACGGTACTTCTGGGTTGGAAGGGAATTGTCGTGCCTCGTTAAACGCAGCCGGATACATCGGCATTGTGGATGAGGGCTGCTACGTCATTGGTCATCGTTACGTCTCATAGTTAAGTTGACTCATGACGCCATCGTCGCTCAAAGAGGAGCCGTGCGCTCCCGCCAGGTCTGCTACCAAAGACGGGGCTGTGAAGAAGGAGGTTAATGAGGCCTTCAGCTCAGTGCCGCTCGCCCTTCTAGAACGATTCCCTCCACCGCCCGGAGGTAAGTACCAGTGGAACTGTACCAACCTTCCCCTATTGCGATCCCTTCTTGCCTCAGTTACGTGTTAAACTCCTCCCCTACCAGCGTGAAGGCGTGGCTTGGCTCTGCAATCAGGAGTCTCTTCAAGGCCGCCGGGGCGGCATTCTCGGTGATGAGATGGGCATGGGTAAGAGCATCCAGTTTTCATCATTGGTCTGCGTCCGTCGGGCTGAGACGCCCGGCCCTACCCTGATAGTCGCCCCTGCTGGCGCAGTGCGCCAATGGGAAGCGGAAATATTGAAATACTTTGGTCCTGGTGTCCTGAAAGTTTACTTGTATCATGGGAAGCACAAAATCACGGCGCCGAAACTGCTGGAATATGATATCGTGATCACCACTTACCAGACCCTCGAGTCTGAGTATCGGGCTGAGTTGAATGAGCTGAAGGAGCGCTGTGAGTTTTGCGCTGAGCTCTTCTTGCCCGAGAAGCTCGGCTCTCACAAGGAGGGTTGTAGCGGTGGTGAAGATGGTGATCGGAGGACGGGCAGAGGAGGGGATCCAAGGGACTATAGAATTGGCGAGGCTGAGTTGTTGGGGATCTTCGGAGTCGGAACTGAGGGTAACGAGTCTCCTAGGCCATGCCAGCCTGAGTGGTCGGCCATCGGCAGGCCGAGCGCTTCGCTGATGTCATCCTTTCGTGATCTGCTCTTCGGTGAGAGCCCTGTCGGCCGATCGCGCTCTGAGAGCACACCGCTTCCGGAATTGAAGAGGGGTGGAGATTTCATCAATGCATATGACCAGGTCGCGTCCAGGAGAAGTACGGAGAGGGACCAGGGAACTGCTAGCGGGGTGCCTCGCACGGGGTGTCGGGGACGCACTGATGAGGATTTGAGTTGGGGAGAGGAAAAGGGGCAGGCTGTCATCCATGGGGCTATGTCGGAGTATCAGCAGCCAAAACGGCTCGGGCTCGTGATGATAATGTCGAGAACGGCAGCTGCCTTAAGAAAGAGAGCTCGGAGGTGAAGGGCGAGAGCCCGGTGGTGAAGGGCGAAACCCCGGTGGTGAAGGGCGAAAGCACAGTAGTGAAGGGCGAAAGCACAGCAGTGAAGAGCGAGCCTTCTGGGGGCCGAGCAGGCTTGTCGTTGAGGTACCGTTTCGGTCGTTGCAGCGAAAGTCATGTGGATATGGCATCCGGTTGCGCAACCAAAAGTGAGCCGTTGAAGGAGGACTCCAAGCCGGAAGGAGAACGTCTGGAACCTCAATGCAAGCAGGAGGGGAGGGAAGCGACTGGTCCTCGGATTGGAGGGCCATCGGAAGACTGCGAAGTCATATCGATCTCCTCCGATGACACCTCAGTCGCGTAAGGAGGAAGGGACGCTCGTGTCTCTGGAGGCCGAGTTCACCCCTTACCAGAGCGTGGATGTAATTGATCTCACTGAGGATGTAGTCGAGGCTGAGATTGTAGGGGGTGAGCTGCCATCAGATGCCGGAGTCTGCGTGAAAACGGATCCGGTTGGTGGGAATCCGGTCAAACTCGATAGCATCTGCGAGAGGCGAGCATACACTTCTGCCGTTGCGCGGGATGAGTGTCGCGGGGCGACCGAGAGCAGCAGCCCGTCGGTCGAGCTCAAGACGCCTGATAAAGGAAGTCAGGGTGAGGGTTGACCCCAGCACGAGCTCGGGGAGGGCGAAGCGAAGGAGTCCGGCTGGCCGTAGTTCCGTCAAGCGTCGCAAAGGAGCGTCGGCCGCGCGATCCAGTCCTGGTGCAGGCGGGCAGTGGCGGCAGCCGCCTGAGACCTTCAACGTTGAAGACGATATTGGTGAGTTGGCCTTGCGATAATTCCCTCGCGAACTGCCCGTCTTTAGGATGTGAACGTGAGCCTCTCGATGAGAGGCTCCGGATCTAACATGCTTCTCCATTCTATCGTCTGGGGTAGGGTCTGCCTCGATGAGGCCCATCGCATTCGGAACAGGACGACCAATACCGCCCGAGCTGCGTGAGTGCAGGGACGTGGAAGCTGATGAGGATCGGGGCAGCTGCTGTTGACTGTCTGGCTTGTCCCAGCCCATCCATGCCGTTTTCAGCTCCGCCCTGCGATGTCGTTACCGATGGTGTCTGACCGGCACCCCGATCCAGAATCGGGTTGGCGATCTATTTTCCCTTGGCTCGGTAGAAAGACTTCAACCCATCGTCACCCACAGTCGGTTTGCACAGGTTTCTGCGGATACGACCGCTGTCCACGACTGGGTGCGACACCGCAGGCTGTCGCTGTGAAGTGTTGGATCATCCCTGGGACGACGAGTGCCATGAGTGTGGACACTCGAAGCACGCCCACTACAACTACTTCAATCGCTTCATCGCCCGGCCCATCCAGAAGTACGTCAAACTCGCTGACCTGATGGGTAGCAGGTTATTGGTATTCTGCAGGTCCGGCCTGACATCCATTGAGGGAGCTGAGGGGATGCGGATGTTACGATCTCAGCTGTTGGGGAAGTTCCTGCTGAGACGAACCAAAGCCCAGCGGCAGAGCGATGTGAAGTTGCCCCCTATGGAGGAGAGGCCGGCCAGCTCAGTGTTGTCGGCTGCGGAGGCCGCGTACTATCAAGCGAAGTATGAGAAGTATCGCGCCCAAGTTGTGAAGTACGCGAAGAAAGGCGAGCTGGCTGAGCGTGTGGTGGAGGCCCTGAAGATGATCTTGCGTCTCCGCCAAGTGGGCCAATGATACTCCAGTTGGCCGTACGCGGTGCATTAGGACTTTCCCTTTCAGGCGGCCAACCATAAGTACCTGATAGAACATAGAGCACAGAAGGAAATTAGCTGTGTACGTCATCCGGGTTTCTCTTTGGGGGCTGTCAAGCTGCTATGCTCGTCCAGTCGTACCTTGTTTTCTCGCCAGGGCATCTGCCACCAGGAGATCCCTCCGCGAACAGGATGTGCCGGCCAGGCACTCGCCAAGGCTAAGTGTGATCATCTCTTCCATAAGTACGGTAGGCGCTTCCCGTTCGTGATTCCTCTTTCCACGTTTCGATAAAGGCTGATATCGTAAGTAGTGTGCGCTCGGTTTTACCACTACTCTCCTCAGTTCCTGCGTGCAGTCGTGGCTCCGTCTCCAAGGACAGTACTGCCCGGTTTGTCGAAACAGCTGGAGGTGTGGTATGGCAATGTGAGCATGCCAGATCGCCCATCGGATTGTTCTTCTGAAATGCCCTTTTCGTAGCCCCTATGTGGCGATGAGGAAGATGAGACTGATGACAGCATCGTGGAGGCTGTCGCCCTTCGGCAACTGCAGAATGACCCGAGAGTGCCACGCAAGGCTAGCATTTTGAAGAGAGTACCGATATCCAGCTTCGAGAGCTCATCGAAGATCGAAGGGTTGGTCGCGGAGGTGCAGGCTATGAGGAAGGCCGATGGAGAGGCGAAGGGGTAGGCAATGCTCAACTCTGGGTGTTTGCATAGTCACAGGGGTTACCGGATTTAGCACGACTGAGTGATGATAGATCATGGGCTGCAATTTCTCATTCTTGCATACTCGTGATAACGAAATGTGGAATGTTCATGGTGACTCTGATATACTACGCGACGCGTAGACGTGCACTGAGGAATGGCGACTGTGATATACTAGACGTGTCACCACACTGTGGAATGGTGACTGTGATATACTAGACGTGTCACCACTGAGGGATGGTGACTGTGATATACTAGACGTGTCACCACACTGTGGAATGGCGACTGTGATATACTAGACGTGTCACCACTGAGGAATGGTGACTGTGATATACTAGACGTGTCACCACTGAGGGATGGTGACTGTGATATACTAGACGTGTCACCACACTGAGGGATGGTGACTGTGATATACTAGACGTGTCACCACACTGAGGGATGGTGACTGTGATATACTAGACGTGTCACCACACTGAGGGATGGTGACTGTGATATACTAGACGTGTCACCACACTGAGGGATGGTGACTGTGATATACTAGACGTGTCACCACTGAGGGATGGTGACTGTGATATACTAGACGTGTCACCACTGAGGGATGGTGACTGTGATATACTAGACGTGTCACCACTGAGGGATGGTGACTGTGATATACTAGACGTGTCACCACGCTTAGGAATGGTGACTGTGATATACTAGACGTGTCACCACTGAGGGATGGTGACTGTGATATACTAGACGTGTCACCACTGAGGGATGGTGACTGTGATATACTAGACGTGTCACCACGCTTAGGGAATGGTGACTGTGATATACTAGACGTGTCACCACTGAGGGATGGTGACTGTGATATACTAGACGTGTCGCCAGACTGTTGAATGTTGACTACCGCGATGCATCTGTTACCACACAGCGAGAATGGTCGCAAGAGAGAAGAGGAGCCGTCCTCGGAGATCTGTTTTCAGATCTGCTCTCATCAATTCACTCTTTCCCCCACCCCACTGTAGGTGTGACGTTTCAGGCTCGTCTTCTCCTGCTTTGTATCCCTACTCGAGCTGTGCCAGTACCGCCTCCACAAAGCCGGCATCACCACACTCGTGAGTCTGACCGTGCCGTGAGGTCTCTGCTTGAATGGCCCTTCAGATCCTCCACGGCGAGCTCTCACTGCCTCTACGCTCCAAGGTTATGAAGACTTTCATCGAGGTGAGATATGTGGATGCATAATCCACGTTCATTCTCCGTTCGTCAGTCCCCCGCTGATACCTGTCCGTTGTTGCTGATATCCCTCATGTCCGGTGGGGAGGGCCTCAACCTCCAAGCAGCGAATCATATATTTCTCTTGGGTGAGCCAGGCCGCCTGGATTTCTACTGATCCTTCGGTAACTTGGAACTACGAGCGCTGTACAGCCGCGTACTCACCGTGGGTAACTCATTTAAGAATATACCTATGCGCTGATACAGAATTGATAGCCTGTCGCTGGGATGTCGATTGGGACGCGATGAAATTAGCCCGGGCGCCGGTGTTATGGCCTGTTGACCAATGATACCTCTATCAGATCCTTGGTGGAACCCGGCAGTCGAACAGCAGGCCACCCAGCGGGCTCATCGGTTAGGACAGAGCAAGCGGGTTCAAGTCGTGAAGATGGTCACCAAGGATACCATAGAGGAAAGGATTGTGGCGTTACAGGTGAGCAACTGCTGCAACAGCACTGGACGATAGTTCTTGAGCGTAGGACAAGAAGCGGGCAGTGTGTCGTGGTATAATTAGACGGTGATGGCAGTTTGGAGGGGCTCTCGCTGGAGGACATAAGATTCCTCTTCCAGCTCTGAGAATATCGCACCGCCGTACATTACTCATGTATTCTGCCTTTCTTTCGACGCCTCACGCTGGCATGGTTGCGACCGCAGTCGCCACGGCCTTCGCACTTTTCCTAGTGAGGAAGGGGGTTGAGTTTCGGGATCGTTCGGTGCGGCGTAATTGGCAGGAGTTGATTCTGGGAACCCCAACTTTATCAAATAATGTACCCTAAAGACCTTCATCAAAGATGAAAACATGAACCCCAATCCAGGAGGCGCTCCGACGGACGAGGAGGCCAGAGTGAAGCGGGAGCTCGGCACGATGGTCCAGGAGATACCTCCCGAGCTGGTCCTCAAGTACCCTCCTCCGGCGCAGGTGAGTGCTGGGGTTCGTTCCTGGTCTAAGGTAGTTCGAAGAAGGCAGATCAGTGATCTTCCATGTTCGAATGAATGCGGCTTCAGCGACACTGGGTGGTTGGTCTTCGGTCCTGCGGTCCATGGCCTCGTTGTTTGTAGTTGGCGATGCCGCTGCTGCCCTATCAGCGTGAAGGCCTTGCTTGGATGTGCGAGCAGGAGGCTAAGGAGGACTGTAAGGGGGGTATCTTGGCCGACGAGATGGGCATGGGAAAGACCATCCAGACGGTGTCGTTGATCACGAAGAAGCTCCAACGAGAGAAAAACCCGACTCTCATCGTGTGCACTACGACCGCTATGCTCCAGTGGGAGGCGGAGACGATGAAATACCTCAAGCCCGGCACTGTGAAGATCTTCCTGTATCACGGGAAATCCAAGATCAGTGCGAAGGAACTGAGGAAGTACGATATTGTATTGACGACGTACAGGACCTTGGAGGCGGAGTATCGGAAGGAGCTGGATCGGCTGAAAATGCAGTGCCCTTATTGCAAGCGAAAGTGGCTGCCCGAGCTGTTGTACTCGCACAAGGAGAAGTGCCCGAAGAGGCCTCGTACCACTTGGACATACGACGCCAGTGGCCGAGCGCAGTACGGTGGATCAGCGCACCAGCCGAGCGCTCCCTCGTCTTCTTCCTCGTCATCGTGGACTCATAATCGTCCCAGCGTTGCGAGTTCGTCGGGCCACTCGCTGCAGAGGAACCTCTTTGGCGGAGAGGATCGCCCACTACCAGCAGGAGGAGGTCTGAGGGAGGATAGGGCTCTTCCACAGGCTTGTGGTGCCCCGAGCCACCATCATCAACATAATCATCAGGGCACTGGCAAAAGCATACAGGAGTTCTTCACAGGCCCACCGGCTTGGAAGGGTCGAGAGGAGCACTCTGTGAAAAAGGAGGACACAGGGAGCAGTCAGGGAGGGACCAAGGACTTGGTTTGAGACCCTGAGGAGCTTGCGGGCAAAAATCGAGCACGGAAGAGATGCCAGGGCTAGCGGAGGCTCTCATCCCAGCGCTAATGCGAGGACATCCCCCTATAACCGGCCTTCCTTGGGCAGCACCACCAGCTCAGCCATGAGGCCCAGCGTGGGCTCTACAGCTGGAGGGCCGATGCGAAGCCGTCTATCTCTCCACCTTCCTCCACGTCCAACTACCACTACTACTGCTGAGCCTCTTAGCAGCCATGACATCGGGCCCGACTTGGCGACTCGGATCGAAAGAGGCGCGTTATGAGAGTAGGGATAGTCTCACGAGGCCTTCCTTGATCGGAGATCAGCCGTCACTTGGAGAGAGTCGAGCGCCTTCGATCTGGCGGACGGGAGACCACGGCCATGGGGACCGTCGTACGAGTACCAAGTGGGGCCCGACTATCGCTGTGAAGGAGGAGGGAGAGCCAATGATCGCCCAGCCGAAGCCCAACAGCCCTCTCAGGGACTGCACCAATCTGGGCTACATTAAGGTGGAGAATGAGAGCTCCTGGGACACCCGTCTCGGAGGGTGGCAGGCGAGAGCCGAGCCCATCACGCAGAAGGATCTCTTCTTCAGCACTATGCCGCGGTCCGATGGGGGTGCGGGGTCGGGTATGCCGAGTGGGAGGGCGGGTGGTGCCAAGAGGATGATGTACAGTCCGCCGGTGAAGAGAGGGGGGCTGCCGGGGAGGCGCAGCGAGCACGAGGAGAGCCCTCTGTTGGGCTTTGGCAAGCGCATCAAGGCCGAGGAGATGGAGAGTGGCAAGGAGAACGTCGATGCCAATGCCCGTGATATGGCGCCGTTGTACCAGTCTGGTGCTGTCCGCCCATCACCGCAGTGCGGGGCTGTGCCGCGGCTCTCTGCATCTGGGGCCACTGGTGATAGAGCATGGCCGGATTGGAGCAAGGCGACCGTGAGCATCTCTCGCCCAGCTGAGCAGAGGGGAAGCAGGCGCGCGCCGTGCAGAGGCAGCAGCGGAGAGAGCGAGGCGAAGGGTTCGATCGCGGAGGCGTCAGCGTGGGCAGGCATGCATCGAGGACAGCAGCGACGAGACCGGTGAGCTCAGGCAGGCTTTTCTCGGAGCTCTCGGGATAGATGTCTTTCTCAGGGACCGATAGGTCCGATTTGGAAGACCTTTTGCGCCGAGCGGGCTTCCTCCACGGTCTTCGCTGGGAGAGGATCGTGCTGGATGAGGCACATAAGATCAAGGCTGCCGGTTCCTCGACCGCCAAGGCCGCGTGAGGACCATATCGACCCTTCGTTTCTTAGAGTAACGATACTCTCATCAGGTGTGCCTTGCGGTCGAGGTTCAGGTGGTGTCTTTCTGGTACCCCTCTCCAGAATAAGGTGGGAGACCTCTTCTCGCTGATAAGGTGAGGAACTCAGAGGCCCAGGCAATGGCTCTCACCCCGGCGGTCACTTTAGGTTCCTCCGCGTCCTACCTGAGGGTGCTCGGATGTGCGATTGGGAGGGCTGCGACTGTGTGCTCCTGGACCACCCAATTGAGAACTGCAAGGCCTGCGGGCATCCCAGAATCAGTCACTATATTTATTTCACCAGGTTCATTGCAAACCCCATAAAGAGGTGAACTGGCCCGCCCGGCTACCGAGCTTATCAGAGGCTTTGTTGTGTCAGTTACGGCTTCGATGCCTTCGAGGGAGCGGAGGGTCTGAGGCTCCTCAGATCGAGAGTGCTGAAGCGACTGATGCTGAGGCGCACTAAGGCGGAGAAGCAAGTCGAAGTCCGTCTACCTGAATTAACGAGTGCAGTGCATACACTTCCGATGAAGCCTAAGGACCGAGAGGTCTACGATAACCTCTTCGAGCTCTACCAGGCTAGGATTCGCGGCTATCTGAGGAGGAATGAAATGGGGGAGCACATGGTGGAGGTGTTGTCATTAATCGTGAAGCTCAGGCTGGTGGGTTGCCATCTGTGGTCGGCCATGGCGCAGTGGCTTCTGCTCAGGCTGCCAACCACAAGTACTTGGCCGATACCAAAGACGAGGAGGTGGCGAGGAGATGTGTAGGAAGCGATGCATCATCGACCGCTTCAAGTGTTGCTCTCAGGATATGTGCCAAGACGAGATCTTCTCGGGCGACTCAGGAGACGCTCTAGTCTGGATGGACTGTGGTCACGAGTTCCACAGGTGACGTCCACTTGTTTCTACTCAGGGGCTGTATCATTGGTTGCCCACAGAGACTGCGTCGGCGCCGCGGCTGTGACCAGTACCAGCGTTTCCTTCGAGAACTCTCTCCTGCAGTGCCCTGTCTGTGGAGGGAAAGTCGATGCTGCATCGATCCTGGGTACGCTTCTTGGCTGCCCGAGAGCTCTTGCATCGGGATCAACCGTTCGGTATGTCTATGAGTTCAGGTTCAAACGACTATGGCACCGGATGGGATGAAGGGTACATCCTCGGAGGAAGTCAGGGCCCTCCTTTCCCTGTCGAGCCTGGCCCCGAGGAACAGTGTCATTACCCAATTACAGAGCATGCACGGGCCCGCCATACCATCATCGTCCAAGATCGATGCTCTCATTTCCAAGGTCTTGGAGATGCGCCGAGAGAATCCACAGGCTAAGGGGTGAGACAGTTCGTCGGACAATTTCACTCACCCTAACTCAGTGACTTCGACATCTGGCTCATTCGGCGAAATTCTCGACGACGTCGTGAGGTCATCTGCGTGCAATTTCGACTCAAAATCCGCGTCACACCGTTCTTCGCTTCGCTCCGCCCGACCCCGTGCTCGCTGAATATACTATACTCGGTATAGTACTACACAGAACTCAGCCCCGATCATTCTTGACAGCGAAAATGCAAGCCCATTGATTGCCGGGGAAGTATCGACGCGCCATCTCAGGTTAGTATTCTCCTGCTTCGTGAAGCTTCTTGAGCTGTGCCAGTACCATCTCAAGGCTAGAGGGATCACCACCTTCGTGAGACTGTCGCTTCGAGAAAGGGCGATTGACGTCATGCTATATGTTTCTGTCATGTGCTCCTGTGTATGCCCTCCCTCGGCATCAGATCATCCACGGTTCGATACCCCTCGCCGTCCGCACCAGAATCATCAAGGCCTTCGTGGAGGTGGGCCACAGTCATCACTAACGACGATCTTTCACCTTCGTGTTTCAGTCGTCGGCGTCCGACTGCAGCCTCCTGTTGGTATCGATCTCCGCTGGTGGGGAAGGCCTCAATCTCCAGAGGGCCAGCCACGTCTTCGTGCTTGGTTAGGGCGATATGCCGGCAAGTGGATCAGGTTGCACTGCTCAGACCCGTGGTGGAACCCAGCCTTGGAGAAGCAAGCCATCCAGCGCTGCCATCGCCTGGGACAGCAGCAGGCTGTGAGAAGTCATCACCTTATCTCTGAGAACACCATCGAGGAGCAGATCAAGGCACTGCAAGTAAGGCCACCTCAAAGTCATTTTCTAACACCGCCAGGGATCGAGCGAGCTGCTGCGTTATCTCTATCCGTGCTTCATATGCTGTGCTCTTCTCGAGCTGTCTCCGACAGATTAGGACAATAGCATACTCATCATTTCCTTGTGGTAGGAGAAGAAGCAGCTGATCTTCGATGGAACCATTGGTGGTAATTTCAACGGTGCCCTTGAGAAGCTCACCATCGCTGACCTCAAGTTCTTATTCCAGCTGTGAATTCATCAGCTTCTTCACCTGAGCAGAAATAGAGTAGTTATGATGTCTTAGTCGTCTGTCGCTGTACAGACCGTAGAGGATCATGGTGTCATGCTAGTTTATTATCATTCGCCATCGCTTTGTGTTCCTCATCAGGGCCGGGTGGCGATCGACCGACCCCGCGCCGCCTCTTATCGACTGTCCGCGACTTTCTCAGTTGACTCCGTCAATGTCAGTGACCGAGGGTCACTCGGGGCCTTCAAGGTCTCGACCGGCGTTTCATGCCGAATGGGACGACCAGCGCAATTGCTGGGCTCTGTTCGAGTCGTCATCGGCCAGCAGTGATGAAGGCAAGTGGCATTTCCTGGTGGAGAAGCCGCAGCACGATCAGACTCGCTGCTCTGGCTGCGGGAGGAGCATCTTGGCGCATCAGCTGAGGGTGGGATATCCCGTCCTGGACAGCTTCAGTGCTTACGGTGTGAAGACAGCGTACCACCACGAGCACTGCCTGCCGAACGATGTCTTCACAGCTCTCGGGGACCTCAGGGATGCCTGTCGTGGCAGGAGGTGAGCTCCGCTCCGCCTGGGTCGTTCGCAGGAATCATATTTTAGTGGCCGAAGACTCGTCCTGTGGCTGGCTGCACATGTACATGGATGGCAGAAGTTGAGTGAGGAGGAGGGGGCTCAGCTAACCAGGGGATTCAGGGCGTCTTTGGTGAGAAAGAACACTTTCATCACTACTGAACGGCGTTGTGGCCTCCAGGCATGTGACTCTGAGGCGTGTGACCCAGTGAGGACCACACCGAGGAAGGATCTCTCTGGGGCCCCACCGACCAATTCTCACATCCCGGTGAGGTTCTCTGCTGGAGCAGCGACCGAAGATGCCCTGCTAATCTCAGGTACGCAGACGCGGCAGGAAGCCCGGTAGCCGGGCAGCTGGGAAGAAGGCCGTGGCTGAGCGAGTGCGTGATACGCATCTGTGCTCGCTGCCACCGGGAGTAGACTCGACAGCGCCCCGCAAGAAGTTTAGGAGTAGAAGCACTGCATCGACTGAGGGGCGCGGTCCCCGCGAGGATGTGTCGGCCCTCAGACGTCACTCCGGTAGGGATGCTCCTTTCCGAAAATCGCACGCGAACATCGAGAGGCGAGCTAGAGTGTCAAGGGAGGGTTCGAGAGGAGGCGCCCCAGTGGCGAGAGTGCGTAGATCGACCGTCACTGAGGTGATAGATCTCAACTCTCCTGAACCTCCTGATGAGACGCCGAAGGAGGAGGATGATCGAGTTGCCAAGGCGGAGGCGGCACAAGTGAAGGGCGAGGCGGAGTCGAGCGGGAATAGGAGAGCAATAGGGGCCGAACGTTGGACGGAGCAAACGGCAAGCCGCGGTCGAGATGCCGATCTTGCTGGGGAGTGCTGCGGCGGCGGAGCGGTATGTGGCGAGTTCCGGAGGGACGTCGGCGGGTCGCACGGCCAGGAGAGCTGCGAGGGCCGGGGAAGAACGCGCAACACAGACTGAGGGGAGTGCTATGAGTGCAAGGTTGGCGATGGGTGCGGTTCCGAATGCTGATATGGCATCCATCGGGAGGGCAGGCCTTCTGGAGAGCTGGTGACCGGTGTCCGGCTTCTTGTTACGTCATGCAGCAGCCCGAAAGTGACCAGGGGATATGCTCAGCTCCGATGAATCCGTGTATGGGTCCTCCAACATCCATGTCTCATTACCCCTGTTACTCTGGCGGAGGAAGCTTTCCCCCACCCCCTATGACCTCATATCTTGACTACTATCCACCTCCCTCTGGCCAGCCTATCCCGCCTCCGCCTCCGCCTCCGCCTGGCGCTGGCGTTTCGCCACCGCTGGGTATACCAGTGGCACCAGACCGCCACAAGGGCCGCAGGCCGCACGCACGTGAAGGCTCAGGTGAGTTTTGGCACTGCGACACCTTTTTTGCCACATCGGTGGACTTTAGAGGAATGCTGTTTGCATTTTTGTGAGTCAGCGCCGAAGAGCATTACTCTCTAGTCAATATCGATAATTTAATTTCGGTTTCAGCATGCCTGTGTAGGAGAACAAGGGTCTCTTCCATCTTGGGATGGCCTACTCTGCAAGCTGCCCACGTCACTTTTTATTCGTGCGTTTTTATCCTCAGGCCCTGGAGAAATCCCCCGGCCATACTACGCCGCCCGGTGGGGACCCGCCGGTTTTGAAGGTGACATAGTAGTTGATTATTCTTTTTATGGTTATAAGCTTCTGCTGATTAGAGTTAGACTGTCATGAGGAGAATAATGAGTGTTTCTATGAAGCCCTGTTCGGCTGTGTTTTTCCAATCTACTTAGTGGGCTCAGCCCATAGATGGCTCCAGTCAATACTTGTGCGGTGAGCAGTAAAGCCTTATGCTTATGGCCTTCCCTCTGTGAGGCTTCTTGAGGACCTGATGACCTCAGTCGCACAAGACCACTGGAGGGACCAAATCAGCGTCAGTTTCCGTTATCGAGGCTGGAGCTGCTGGTTGGTATCAGCGCAGTCAGAGTCGACCATTGCCCGGCAATGATTGCCGATATGGGCCTCGCATGCACGCATCGGTGCCTAGGAACGAATTCAACGTGTAAAAATCAACTCCAGAATCGACTCTGAGTCTCGGAATTAGTTTACTGAACATGGGGAGGGAGTGGTGCATCATAGAGAAGGATACTGGAATACACCAATGCCACCCGATTGCCCAGTTGATTGACTTAGTCAATGTCGGCCATTGAGGCCCCTGTGGGGTCTTCCAGGCCCTCGCCGGTCTTCAACGCCGAGTGGGATGACCGGCGTGAATGCTGGACTCTTTACGAGTCGCCAGATGACGGGAGTCGAGAAAAATGGTATTTCACAGTGGACCAACCGGAGCACAGTAACACTCGCTGCTGCGGATGCGGGCGGAAGATCCTGGAGCACAGCCTGAGGCTCGGTTACCCGACCTCGGATGTCTTCAGTGCTGACGGTGTCCGAACCTTGTACGTGCATGAGCACTGCTTAGCGGAGGACGTCTTCATAGGCTGTCCGGCTGTGAAGGACTTGTGTGGCCAGAGGAGGTGGGCAGCTGGTTGGCTACGCTGCAGCAGGTATCTTTTCTCAGTATCCGGCATCTCAGCGTGTGGTTGGGGAAGCATGTTCACGGCTTTGATTCGTTGAAGGACAAGAAGCAGATGAAGCTAGCCGTTGGGTTTCGAGAGTCCATGCTGGTATCAAGGTGGAGGGGCGACCATTAGACAGGGACGTTGGTTTCTTCCGCAGACCTACAACGCTGAGGACCAGCCGTCCACGGCAGAGGCTCCTCAGGAAGAGGCCCCGCAGCGGTCGGCGGGGATCCAGACGTCCCCTCCAGCGTCGCCGGCGCCCCCTTGAGGATCTCGTCCGACCATTCACGAGGCAGCAGCTGGATGAGCTGAGTCTGCCGCAGCTGCGGAAGTGCTGTGAGGAGGTTGGTGTCAGTTCGACGGGTAAAAGGGCATTTATTGTAAGCCGCATAATGAAGTATCAAAAGCGGCATCCGCAACAAGACTCGCCTAGCGATGATGACGGGGAAATAGAGACCCAACGCCGAGAGAAAGCCAAAGCGTCGAAGTCAGCGCCACAGCCGGCGGGAGAAGGAAGGGGCTCAAAGAAAGGCGGAAAGGGCTCTAGCAGACCCAGGAAGCGGAGACGGCGCCGTTCCCCGGAACCGGAGGCGAGGGCGAAAGGTACTCGAAAGAAATCCAAGAGGGCAGCGGCACTGAGGCCGGTCGAGGCTTCGAGTACTACTGGTAGCACTGCCTCCACAGGAGAGCATGGTGCACACGAGAATGAGCCTCCCTTCCTTCCACCGGCTGTAGCTCGGGTCCTTCCGGCATCTCCGTCAAACGCAAGCGGGTCAACTGAGGGGACTGAGCAGCATTCTGAAGGAGAATCCCCATTCGCCGAGGGCTCCACCATTCGGTCGAGGAGAGAGAAACCCTCCCAGGCGAGGGAGACAACGGTCGGGGATCAGGGCCCTTCTACGGCGATGGTCAAGGAAGAGGTATCCCGGAGAGTGCAGGCGAGGGCGCCACTTGTGAAACGCGAGCCTGCGGGATCAACTTCGGCATGTCGTGGATTGGGGCGTGCTAGGCGTGCTCTCACTGAGTGTAAGCTCGAGAGGGTTGATAGAGCATCGAAAATAAAGATGGAACCTGGCGTGGATGCCGCACAGTCCTCGAGTCCTGCTCCACCTAGCCACCTCCACCAGGCCGAGGAGAGTACTGCTGCTGAGCCGTTTTTATCGGCTTCCACCGGCGAGTCGGCTCTGTGCACGACCGAGGACGTTGAAGGCGGCGGCTGTGAGCCTGTGGTACAGAGCGATGGCAACGTTGTGAGCGAGGACATGGAGGAAGTCGAGGAGCCGAGGGATGAAGGGAAGGGGGTGAGCGAGGACATGGAGGCAGTCGAGGAGCCGAGGGATGAAGGGAAGAGGGTGGGCGAGGACATGGAGGAAGTCGAGGAGCCGAGGGATGAAGGGAACGCTGTGAATGAGGACATGGAGGCAGTTGAGGAGCCGAGGGATGAAGGGAACGCTGTGACTGAGGACATGGATGAAGTCGAGGAGCCGAGGGATGAAGGCAACGCTGTGAATGAGGAAATGGAGGCAGTTGAGGAGCCGAGGGATGAACCGCCAGGTGGCAATGCAGAGCCGCCTGCAGAAGCGCCATCGAGCTCGCTCCGGCCCACTAGCGGACAGCCTACTGCTGTAGCTTCCACTGGCGAGCCCTCAGCTTCTGAGAAAGTTGTCGGCAGAGGAGCTGGACCAACTTCTCAGTCGCCGAAGCGCAGCCGGTCGAACAGAGCATCACCGCACGCTCGAGGGAGGAGCCGCAGCCGCCGGGGTCGACGATCCTCATCCTCTAGGCGCCACGACAAACGGTCTTCCCGAGAACGGAGTCGAAGGCATCGCTCCTCGAGGGGTTCCTCCTCTCACCATCGCAGCAGTCACCGGGGCACTAGACGACACAGATCACGGTCTTGCCACACTAGTAGCCGGGCGGGGTCGACCAGCAGACGAAGCGGGACTTCAGCTACACCTGTACTGTCGCCGAAGAAGGTCCTGCCCGCCCCTCCGGCCCCTGTCCCTATGGAGAGCTCTGGCACAGCGAGTGAGGACAGGGCCGGTCCACAATCCGTCGGAGGTAGCGATGGCAAGGTTGTCCTCCAGCCCAGTACCTCACCGGCCGGGGCTCCGCCTCCCCCTGATCCGATGGCGGATCGCGGCGGGAGGAATACACCCAGTAGTGGTAGGGGGGCCTCAACGAAGAGCTATTATCACAGTGGTGGCTGGTCCCGATCGACGGCACATCCCGTGGTGGACAACCGGATCCCAGCTTGGCGAGATTCCGAGGGCCCCAATACGGGTTGCCCGGGGCAATGGTCTGATGAGTACCAAAGAGGCTGGTCATCCCAAGCCGGCTCATATGCAATACTCACACCGCGCCCACCGTCGAGCTATTACACATGCAGCGGAAGTGCTCCCCCGCCTCCTGTGGGCTCCAACTTTGGTCGCTATGCCACCCCGGCCAGCTGTCCTGTCCCTCCCCCACCCCCACCAAATGCCCCTCCAATGCCTGGAAGGGACCGCTGGCCACCACCACCGCGTGGAGGCTCCGGTAAGTCTCTTGAAGCGTGAGCTGTAGATGGGCTGGTGTACTGGGGCCGTCGCTCTGAGGCTGCTATTACTCGATCGGCTCTTCCCTCAGGGCTTCATACTGGCCGACCCGCATGCTATTACTACTCCTCACCAGAGAGAGCCTACCCGTCTAGGAGTTGATGCTGTTATTAGATAGCGTGGATAGCGTGCGGATAGCGTCTACAGCCCTGCGCTGTAGCGATCTTGCCCACCTCAGCCGGGCACCTGAGGACTGCAAGGTGGTGTGACGACGGGTGTATAGCCCCTAGAGTTACCGGATACACCTGCCTTCCTGGGGGTCCAGATAGCTCCCTGTAGGGCAATCCTCGCAGGCCGTCGTTATCGTCTCGGTAGGAAGAGGGACACTCTCGGGCAGTTGGGAATCGCAGACGATTGGAGATGACCAGCCGTAGCGTCCCTATGCCCGCATTGGTGGTGGTGTAGCAGAAAGTGAAGGTAGAGGTACCGTTCTCTTCCACGTCGCCGCGTCACAGTCCGAGTACTGTATAGAATAGTCCTCGGCTGTGCACGGGGGCCTTACAGAGCATGAGGAGTCCCCTGGAGCTGCGTACCTGCGGCCGACTAAAGCATCGTGGAAAAGCATGGCGACACCTACTGTCCAGGAGGGCACTGCTGGCACACACTAGTGTTGTGATCTGGATACTCATCCCTCCCGCAGAACAGGCACTGCTCCCTTACGGTACTCGTCAGCAGCCCTGAGGAGGGTTGCGCCCCGAAGGAGGCGGGACAAAGGACCCACGTTGGTCACCGGGTGGACAGGGGAGGCACTCGAGATCTACCGTCCGGGTCCCTAGGAGCTCTATAGACCGTATCCAAGCTCGGTCGTAGCCATAGTCCTCCGACATATCTTTAGAGTAGACCCACTCCAACGTGTGCGGCCCGGCCTCCAACGACACACTTCCCTATGACAGCGATGGGGCACAGCCGCCTCAAGGACCTCACCTCCTTCCAAACGAGATTACCATCATCATCAACGGTGGTGTACTCGGGGCCTAGCATCATCACCCCGTCAACCATGAACCGAAAACCGTCAAATTCGTCCTCGCCGTCAACCTGTGCGTCGTTGGTCTACCGATGCCCACAGCCCGCTATTACCATATACACGAAGCGGGCCTCTCCATCGCTGAGCCAATTGTCCTGCAGTCTGAGGACGCTGTCGATATCTGGGTTGCCGTAGTTCTCGCCGGAGTACACCACTTCGCCGTCCTCACTCGCAACCCATGACATGCCTGCTAGGACTACCATTACCGCACGACACCCATGTCGATAGTTACATCTCTCGCTGCTGCTGTTATTGTCCGTGCTAGTGTTGACCCTGTACGGCACCCAGGATTCCCCAATGGCCCATCCGTACCCAAACTCGAGAGAATGGACACACCAGCTTTTCATGGAAGGGTGTGCTTTCGATGGCACCCAGTTCGTCAACACTTTGCCTCCGCCCACGCTGTATCTATCGAGCGGAAATCGTCACCGACCTTTCCTATCCACCACGACTCACTGGCCGCTCTGGCACTTGACACATCGACCCTCAATATGGCGATTGACCAGAAGGCCTGTATAAAACTCCCCTTTCTCGCAGCGTACATCGCAGGGCACGCCATGCAGTGGGTCTGGGACCTGGACGAGGCCCTCTCCGGACTGCGGATAGTGCGGGTAGAGTTACTTCGCAGGCACCCACGTCAGGAAGCCTCTCAGCAAAGATGCTGATATGGCTGCTGTCTGGATGGGAGGTTGGACAGTCCTCTAGAACAGAGTACTGTAGTTGATGTTGATCACAGTGTTGTCCCCAACTGGGGAGGATAAGAAGGAAGGGAGAATGATAATTGAGTAACATGATGTATCTAGTTTGAAGATCCAGCCAGATGCACAGCAGCGGCAGTGAGTGGCTATTGTAGACCGCTTTGCGCTGCCTCCTTATTGACTAACGCAAGTCACCCTGGCCAAGGTCAACTGTCCATCTCGGCATGCCCATCTCCGTTGTTAGAAGAATGGTCTGAGCTCTCCTCCTCCTCCTCGTCATCATCATCGTCGTCTCTCATGCCTGCACACAACGCACGTATTTATGTGGGGATGCACAGGCACCGACATAATAGATCCATCCATCTTTGGATGACCACTTGGAACTCCTTCACGGTGGCATCCTCAGGGTCCAGAGCCGATACTGAAGAGATCACCTCCAGGTTCGTCCACTTCCCACCCGGAAATGGCCATCAATTCTGATGCCCCATAGCGACGACAGCTCTCCTCCCTACGTTCCCTCGCCGTCTCCAAAGCCCTAGGGAAGTCCCTCGTGTTCAAATGCATGAGGAACCGTGCCTTCAGGTTGAGGACCTGTCGAGACACTTCGGGATCGGGATGAGCATGGCCTAGCTACCGTTCCGTCGGTAGCCATCTCATCTACTTGCTCTACCATCCTCTCCCTCGCGTGCTCACCATCGCCCGTCATCTTCTCCGAATCCGCCGCCGTAGTAGGACGGGTGGAAACACCTACAACAAGGCATGCTGGACTGAAGGGCGGACTGCTGCTGCCAGAAGGCCCATCACCGAGTTCGCCAGTCGGCTGAGGTATCATGGACGTCCTTGACGCCCCTCTCTCATCCATGACCCGGCAGTGAGTACTATATATAGAGGACTACACTGCGACTGCCCAGAGTGATGGCGAGCTGCACCCCATGAGCAAAGATATTGACCATAGACTGGTAACACAACATGCTATACAGTATGGAGGCACCATGAGGGTGGAAGTGGGTAGCCGGCGGATGCGACACCGTGAGTCGGACGAAACCTCTGCCAAGTAAGGCCACGCTACTATCATCTATGAGTATCTATCCAACTCTTCCAATTGAAACTTTCAGAGATGTTCCGAGTTGAAAGATCTCCGTGGAACAGCAGAAGATACCATCTGGCCCCTCAATTAAGTAGTCATCGTGCCTTGGGTTCACCGAGGCTCCAGGCTTCAGGGATGCTCTGAGAGCATTGCTCTCGACTGCAAGCTCTAACGTGTACTGCGCTGCTTATTCGCTCTGCTACAGCACCTCCCAAAGGAGCAATCCGAAGCAGAACACAAGGAGGAAGTCAGCCATGCCTTACCACGCCGCTACAACACCCTCAACCATTACCCACGATTGGGGGAAAATGAGATTACAGCTGTCTCAGTATGATCACGCTTGAAGAGACACACCCGAATGGATGCCCCGCTACACAGTTTTCTCAGACCCCCTGGCTGGCAGTGAGCAGCAGGTGACTACTACCACTCCCTGTGATTAAGTTCTGGTGAGGTATTGCCGAACCTCTAGCCTATGGTCTGTTGGATTATACTCGACACCGCCGTTGAGAACGATTCGCCCGGTGCGTTAGTGAAGGCTCGTACGAGGATATCTAGTCAACAAGCATCCCTGATATCCCGGATGAAGTCACGGTTGGCCAATACGACGGTTGTGCTCATACCCGACACGAGACGGTGTGACGTTTGACATTATGAAGATGCTATCAGCTGAGAGCAAGTAGCAACAAAATCGGCGGAGAGCAAGCAACACAAATCAGAGTTGTCTAATAGGATTGGCTACTACAGAATCCATCATCATGTTCATCATCTGCGTGGCCTCAACAGCTTATCTCATGTGCTCAGACGACGCAGCAGTAATAAGGGAGACGCCTACTGACATGGAACGGTCTCCCTTTATACAATGTAACAATCAATGCACAGCTCAGTACCGTACGAAAATATGATGATCGAAAAAAGCCCCGCGGACGTGACGGCCAGCAGGATCGACGGTAGAGTGTAGCATGGAGTGGTATGGTACAGGATGGTGGGGGTGTCAAAAAGATGCTGTTGTTGCCAAAAAGGGTGAGCCTTATCCACCTCAAGGCTAGAGTCGATGTAGTAGCGCAGAGCCCATTAATGACAGACACAGACTCACTGCACTACCGCTCGTGTCCATGATCATCGGATCGCCGTTGGAGAGTATATCGACAGGGATGAGCATGGTGTTGATAGCATGACCGATGAACTTACGCGTGCAGGGTAGGTTAACAATCACCGTAACAATGGCGAAGCGGAGAATTGTCAGACGCCAGAGTGCCCGCAGGGAGACGCCTACCATGCCGGTGATAACAGAGAGGAAAAATTACCTTCGAAAACTAGCCTCGGCCGTAACCAACAAAACGAACAAAGATCGGTGTGAGAAACTATCATTCCCAGTACGCTCACAAATGGTGGTTTATTACTCAGGCGCGCTGCTGCTGCTGTTGCCTGGCCTTTTCGAGACCCTCATCGAGTGACTGATCAGGAGTTGGGGTGGGTGCTATCATCATGAGCGCCTCCGTGGCAGTACTACCTTGCAGAGATCCTCCACCACAGTGTCCTCGAGCATAACAAGAGTGCCATCAGGCTTCATGAGGCAGACCTCGACGTTCTTCCCACTGGGATCCACAACCTCCAGCAAAGCCCGGATGGCCATATCGATCGTCTCCTGCTCAGCCATATCCTCCTTGTAGTTTTTCTCGAGGTAATCGGTCACTAAGAAGGGGGCGTGGAGGCGGGCTCAGTAGTTGTGAATATTACCAGTCTTGCTGTTCCTGCCGATAGCAGCAGCCTTCCACGAGTTGAAGGAACCGGAAGGATCGGTCTGATACCTGCAACAACAGCAGTTGAGAGTGAGCTCAACACAGCATTACTGTAGGGATGCTTATTACAATTGTGGTTTCTTATTTTCATTCTGGCCAATGATCAAAGTGGAAATGCCGAATGGGCGAGCGCCTGAGGAAAGACAAATTACGCTCAGGCGCATTCGAGCACATGTGAGGTAGTAGTAATACGTCCTGTCATTGACGAATACGATAGAGCCGATAGAACCCTCCCTCATGACCTCCCTTGTAGGTGTACTGCTGTTGAACTCCCGCGATATAACGAGCCACGTAGTCTACTGTGGGCTGGTCCTCGACATTAAGACGATAGCTCTGACACTCTACACGAGCCTTATTAGCCAATACCTGCAATCGACCAAATCACGTCTTTGAATACGGCGGTTCTACCCTCTATTACCCTCGCGTCAGCGTTGAGACCAGCAAAGGCTAGCACCACATGCTGGTCGATTTTTAGGATCTTCCGAACCGTCCTGATGTAGAGCATTCGACTAGGTTCAGAGGACCTCGTGACATACCTGGGGTCCTGGAGCTTAGGAATAGCCTTCCTCTCAACGGCAAGGACGGCGGTGTCCTTTCCTCGAACTCCAACAGCTGTCGTGCCCTTTCTTACTGCCTCCAAAGCGTATCTTATGATGGATAATTTTGCTTGGGTCAACCTAGGATACCCAGAATACTTACTCAACTTGGAAGAGATGACCATCGGGCGAGAATACGGTGATAGCACGATCATAACCCGACATGGCGAAGGAGGATGGTACAGTAGCAAAAACTACAACTTAGAAATCAGGGAGACACGACCCGGCATCCTCGGGACGTTCAAGCAGCCTCGACTACGTCGTGCACGGACCTGTCCTCCGACCTATGTTCCCCTCAAGACCACAGTGAATAGCAACGTAGTGCATCAAGTCACTAAGAGAGAACGGGGCTCCCTTTTTTGTTGCTCCGCAAAGTGGGGTTTAACAGGCGAGGTAATTTAAGGAAGGAGGCGGGGCTTCCTCAGACAAGTCAACGCCCTCAGAAGGCTTCTCAACAACCGATCTGTGAAACACTCGATGCGTTGGTGAAGTCTTCGAACGTGATTCCTTTACAGGCCAGACGGAAAATGCGACCTGTTCAGCTATGTGCTAACGAACATGCTAGGAGACGTGAGCCGCCGCCTGCGGACGAAAATTAGCGTCTCGGATCACCTCGAAAATGGCACTAACAACCTTCTCGACGAGTCGGTACTACCGCTTCAACAGCACTAAGAGCCACCGCTGCTGCTGTTGTTGCTGTTCCCTGAACTCAGTTTAGAGCCGATAGACCCTACGGGAGTTCAACCTAAACGACCTCAGGACCACAGCAAAGTCACAAACTGTTCACTCCCAAGGCCTAGGGATGATGATCGGACCAGAAAAAATTGGAGCTACAATGTCATGTTATCTCAAATCAACTCAATTTAGGATGATGATGATCATCATCATCATCCGACGACGACGACGACGACATCGTACGCAACATCTGATACGTGCAAGTGCAGTGAAAGAGCAAGTTTCGCTCGCCTCGATTTGAGCTCGCAGCACGAAAGTAACTATTCCATTATCGGCCTTTGTGTATCATCTCGCATGAGACCGCCCTGTCCATGATTGCAAGCTTAGGACTCGTACCTCTGCTGCGTCGGTCAAAGTCAACGCTCAGCGCGCATGGCATGGCTAACTGTGCTGTGGGGGGAGGGACGCGAAGGCTGCCGTTCACTTGCACACAAGTGGATGTTTCGTTAACCGCCCTTACCGTCTCAGAGCAACTCTCCCCTATGCGGCGTCTATCATTCACCTTTGGTCTACTCCTGAGTCTGCAGCGCTACGACGAGGTGCTAGGGTCGTCGATGAAGGTAAGCGATTTGCCTAAGACACTATTGAGATGCTGGTCCGACTCAGAAAGCCGCCAACTCCCTGCGCAAATCCCTAGGCAGATCCATAGGCAGGTCTCTACGTTCGCTGAGGTCAAGAACAAGATCAAAAGCTCAGGTGATGACAGCGTCCTGAATGTCGTCACTCATCGAAGTTTTAAGTGCTTTAAGTCAGGCAGTGGAGCCCGAGCCCGACACCTGTGCTGCCTCCTACACTATCAACTCAACGGCTGGCCCGAACTCCTACTACTTGCAGCTCACCTCGGACCGTACCCGCATCGAAATGTTCCAATTTGGCACGTAAGGAAGGGGCCCCAGTATCTCAACATCTCGACCGGGGTGGATGCTGAGCAGTGGTCCGAAAAAGGCCGACGTTTTCGAGAGTCTTTGAGGATATATAATTACGTGCCGTCGTTAGTTACGACGCATTGCCAATAGAAGAGAACCCCAATGTTGTCATTATCGACCCGCAGCCGGAAGGATGTCTTCAAGCGTTCGAGAGCATCTTGAAAATGGGCGTTCATATCGGAGAGCATCGGACAGCTTCAACGGCCAACTGCGAGATGAAGCGTCTCATCTCACCGGAGGTGGCCATGAAGCGACTTGAGGCCATTCGCTCCACTCCGTACAACAATCGCTTCATGTTGTTCGATCTGTCCGAGCACGACTCACTGTGCCCAATAATAGAGGACTTATACAAGGAAGTCGAGGAGGTTCTCGCGGGCAAGAGGGCCGTCGTTCGCTCGGTGAGTCCCCTTGTTCGCTCACCCATCGATGTCATCCATCCGTTGTTGATCAGTTTCCACCCCGGCAATGCGTTCTTCATGGTACTGGCGATGCAGGAGACTTCCATCTCGTATTAGATCCAAATGAGGGTCGGCTACTGAGCTTCCGGAAAGATTCGTAGGCTTTTCCATGACGCGTCAACCACTCGCTCGATTGATGCCGTCTCTTCAGCACCATGATAGTCTCCTCCCTAGTCTCGGAAGAGGCAGGAAGAGCTTCCACTGTGATCAGAGTCGCTAGCGAATCTACGAAGAACGGAAAACTTCGAAGCTGCGAGGATGCTTTAAATGAATATATCATTAATGGCACACAGTACTCCCTTTCCCCCAAGGGCAGCACCATGAGATGGTTATGCGGCGATGCAGAGAAAACAGCCTTGAACGGCAAACACCCGACCATGGTGGTGTCGACTGAGAAGGCCCGTAAGGGACAGACCTCCACCCAATTCCGAGCCCATAAGTGTGCGTTAGCAGCACTTAGTTTTGCATTCGAGAACATGTACGGGAAAGAAACCGCCATCGATTTGCGGGAGGTAGGCCGTCTCCTCTAGTCTCTGTGATTCTAATAACAAAGCCTGGAATCTAGTACCTCTCAGGGGCTAGATACAGAGACCTGCGAGTTTACTTACAAAGTTACGGGTCCGCCGGATAATTTGAAGGGACCTTTACGTTTGGGCTATTACCCGGGGAGCATCAACATGATCAGCGACGGAAGGTAAACACCGATTCTCCATATTCTACGCGCATAGCTTCACCCTCTCACGATAGGCAGATCTGTAACTTCTGCAGCTGATTCCTGTTTAGAATGAGATTACTCTTCAAGAGATCATTCACGCCTACAGTGGATGTGCGTGATGAGCTCGATAGAGTAATTTCAATGCCTTACGTCAAGGACTGCCCTACGGCGATAGCGACTCTCTTGAGGATCGGATATCTCCGGCATCGCGCTAAGGACGAGCCAGTTGTTCCGGATCATGGGCAAAGGATGCTGGCGACCCTCACTGCTATGAGAACTACGCCCGATGGATCTCACGCCGTTGATGACAAAGCGTTGGACATTCGAATACTCCAGGATATACACAAGTGTATGCTATCTCTCTATAGCCTCTTCGCGGAAAAAGCAGTTGCTAATCCTTCGAGAGCAGACTCCATGGATGAAGTAGTGTTCTGACGTCACCCCCGCCACGTCGATTCCGCATTGTCGTTTGCAGGACACACAGTGCAGTCTACACAAGATGGTGAATACCTCTCCGGCTGGAGTCATTCTACATTTGGATATCGCGCAGAACAATCAGGCTTTCCTCGCAGTATCCATCCTCTCTCGACATAAACCTCCATCGCGGTAAGAGAGCGAACTCATCGCCAACAAACCGGTTTCGTAGTTGACTGATGCGTTGGAAGCACACTACTGATTACTGACTGTATTCTCCATGTCTCACCTCGAACCCTTCAGGATTAACATACCCCTTTCGTCTGTCATCCCGAACCTAAGTTCGCATATTTCGTCGACTTCCGCCACCACCGAGGCTGGGTCCTGCGAGTACAAGCTTGCTACGATCTTGGCCGCTTCATGGAATTACCTCGTGGAGTCAATGCCAGAGCCACGCCGGACGCAGCTGCTCTTCGACGAATTACGAGGATTCGCTCACCAGCAACTCGCAAATGAAGCGAGAAATGACTGGGCTCGGCTGGATTGGAAGGCTCGTCGACCAACTGCATTCCAATCACTTGACTCGGATTTGACCACGGACGTTATCTTCGGTCTCGCCCAGCGATTGACCAGAAATGAAGATTACCTACAGGAGCTGGGGAAGATGAGTGCAATGGTAGGAAAACTGCTGGTTGCTCTTCGGTACGTAGTCGACTATCTTGCAGAACCTTGCCCGGGACCCCAGGAATCCGCGTTGCGAACTGCGAATGAAGGACAGTGAAGGAGGCTACCGCGTCGGTCTCGACCGTTCTTTCAGGCTAGCATTTGTTGGACTCGAAGGGTACGTCCTCGAATTCATGCTGCCATCAGTTAGGATGCGGGCGTGCTGCAGGTCCGTAATGGTGAATGTGGATAAAATCGAGCAGGATCTGAAATCAGTTGGGTGGTATAGCCGCTGGGACACAAGCTCTCCTCCTGGAAGAACGGCCTCACAGAGTAGCTCAGAGGCAAGTGAGGATTTGATGGGCCATGGGACACCGAGCGGGAAGAACACAGCAGAGCTCTGCAAACTTGCTTTTGTCTACTATCTTGAGACGACTCGGCTGCTACCAGCCGCAGCCAAATACATTAACGAGCTGCCAAGAGGAAGCCCTGGTTTTATTAATCTTGAGGGTATCATTGAGCGCGAGGCTGGACGTTACTACGTGTCTGCCAGCTCAGCTCTGGGAAGGCTTCTAACTGTGCTCGGGAAGGTGGCCAAAGAGATGCTCGCTGACGAGTAAGTCTCGCGCTAGATGTTCAGCCTTCTCGTTTCTCCTTACCGTGATTGACCCGTGTGTTTCTGCTGACAGGGACGGCGACTACGCGATACCTCGACCGAGTTCTTGGGTTGGAGAAGGCTAAGACCTCCCTAGCTCACCAATGATTATCCTCATATCATATGTATCACATAGCTGTATGCAGAGTGGCCCGACTGATCGATGCGTGAGCTCCATGTCATGAGCTGAGGATAACCAGTTGTGTGCTGTTCTTGTAATTTATCAATCTACCGTGTGTACACTCAAGTGTCTACATCTCTTGCTTTGTCACATACACAGGGGGTAGTTTACCTGAAATAATCGTTCCATCGGGAATCCACGAAACAGGGGAGCCATTGAAAGGAGTGATACTCATAGGCAGTACTTCAGTACTTCCGCGATGCAATTCACCTTCTTGAATATCATCTTCATTGGAATCCTGGCTGCGATTGAATCTGAAGCGGCCGCTCTGAGGAAGAAGGTCCAGGTAAGACGCGGGAACTCGCGGTGTTTCGAATGATATCGCCCCGGCCATGGAGAAGAACCGCCGATGCATTGCACCAGTATTGATGAGAGAGAGGCGTATAGGAATACTCCATAAGAAGATGAACGGCTTGGCGAGTCTGAAGTCGAACTCTGAGCAGAGCCTCGGCTCCCTCGAAGGGACTGAGCCAGAGTTTCGTTGCGATAGCATGCCATTGCCGTTTGGACTCGGAAGCCCCGGCCGACCTCTCTCTTTTCAGCGATTGAGTAAGACAATTTAGCGCATAAGTGGCAACAAGGATGGGGAAAAAAGACCTTCGTCTCACGAGACGGGCAAGGTGCGTCAAAACACTGATGGCCGCACGGAACTACGTCTCCTCGCTTCTATATTCAGCCCGTATGCGCCTTGCTTATGGATAAATCGTCTAACCAACCTGCTATCTATCTTGAACTCACGCCGACTTTAGACGGAATACAGAGAATGGAGAGAGCTGAGTAGGCTGATCCCAGCGAACTGGAGGGTCGAGTCAGTTTCAAGTGATGAATTTTTCAGGCAAGTTTTGGAACGCCCTTCAGAAGGCGAGCTGAGTTCGTCGTGGAACATACCAGAGGAAAATAGAGTCGATTGCGGTGCGGCATTGGGCCACGTTCTTTCGACCGCTTCCAAAGACTTGACCAGCAGGGAGACATTCCGCGTAGAGAATGCCATGGATCCTGCCCAGAGGATTTCGCGCGTCCTATCGGGCTACAAAGACCCGGGCGTCATCGACCTGACATACAGCACGTTCATGAGACCGGCGCTGGATGCCCTCTTCGAACAGCTCGGAGGAACCGTGGACGATGGAAGAATGCCAGAAGTCTCGATTGAGCCCCCGAGGGCTCAACGGACGGCCGAGACTGAGCCGGAAGGAGATGTCGTGTAATCGTTTCGACTGACGTTTGAACGTTCGCTGAATTCGTTGGTAGAAGGAATTAGTATGCTTAGAAGTTCGGTTGTCGTAATCTGAAGCTAGATCTCCGTTGTAAAGGTTTTACACCGTTTATCATGATGTATGCCATGTGCTGTCGCTGTGTGTACTTCGCGTGACTCTTGTACTACTAATAAAGTGGGCCTTGGAGCAACGCTCCCGATAAGAGACTGAAGCCACTCTGATGCGACCCACCTCTGCAGTAGCCATCCCTCATGTCCAAGCCGCTTCTCAAAGCATTCGTGCTCCTCTCCATCTTTGGACCATTCGAGCTTAGCAGTGGATCCAAGCTGAAAAAAGTGAGACTGTAACTTTCAGGGCTACACGAAGTACCATCACACTTTTCCAACCCTCGCCTAGTTCCAAAATTACGATGAACGCTATTAATGATTCGCATACGGCGTAGAGTTGGTTGATCGGTGCAGATTGGCGGTTGCAAGAACAGTGAAAGCATTCTGTCTCAGGGTTCGCGCGGCAGCCGAGGCAATAAAAACGTGAGCCCCAAAAAGATGTTCTTCCCGCTCATTCATCCGAACCCGGCTTGTGATGACGATGTATAGTGGTGTTTCGGGTGCTCAGGCTCCCCAAGAAATGTGGACTGCGTCTAATAGGACCAACTGACTTTTACCTCGAGCTTGCCCCAGATTATCGAAGGATAGAACTCTTCCGCAGGAACGAGTAGGTGCTCTCCCATCACGCCCATCGAGACGCTTTGCCATTACGAGGCATGGTTTTTGCTGACAGGCTGAGGCTGATACCCACGGATTACTTCACAGATCGCTCAGTATTCTCATTGTCTAAGCATCCGAAAAAGTGCGAACAAGCCTTGAGCAGCTACCTACATAGAGGTGTTGACCTGGACAAGACTGTTCCCAAGCCTGGACCTATGCATCTCCCACCGGAGACACCAGAGCACAAGAAAAAACGAGCGTCTACCACTTTGAAGAGGCTAGACCGTGGAAAAAATGGGATATTCACAGCAGTTGAATCGGGATTTCTTGACCACCTTCTTGGCATCTTGTTCGAAGAAGCCAGCGGAACGATCCTAGAACAAGGGAAATCTATCTCCGCGGTATGCCTTCGAACTCGGCGCGTAGGTGGTTGAAATCACTGAACTCCTCGCAGGTAGTTGACCCCAATGCACATTCTCTAGTATACAAGTTCAACCAGATCGTGTGTGGAGGTGACGCGAAGAATGAATGGATCCCGGCTGAATACCGCCTCCAGTGTCGAGCGGATTCCAACTATATTGAAAGCCTAAGTGACGGCATGTAAGCTGGTCCAGCACCCTTTGCTCAGATCACAACTCTGCTATGTCAGACTCTCACTTTATCCAGGACCCTTCTGGGGAGTAGAAGAGAGCCGCAGATTCAAGTTGACTGACGGCGGCGGTCAGGGAGAAAGATGCTGCTGCGATGAAACCTTAGCTCGATGGCTGCATTCTGCGAGCGAGCTCGAGACTGGTCATTCGACTCCTTATTCCGAAGAGGAGATCCGGCAAACTGTGGAAGGGTTGGCTGAACACGACGACAGTGCAGTGAATACCGGTATATTAAAGGAATGGGAGTCAAGTCTGGAAGTCCTGTACAGGAAGATCTCCAACTTTATGAAAGAAGGATCCATCTCTGGATACTTCATGAGATCCGTAAGACTCCTACTTGTGTGATATCTACTCCAGACGATCGCCTTCGGCTCTCGAGTGTTGTCATTCCCGCTCAGGACCTCGATTGTATTGCTCGATTCTCAACCCAATCGAACCAACACAGATTCAACGGCCATTACGGGCTTGCTGTGAAGAAAAATGGCTTTATTGAGGCTTACTTTTCCAGCGAGGATGACGTCAATTTCCTAAAGCCGTGAGTACGCTTCTGAGACTCTGTCAACCGGTCGAGCATGCCACACAACTCAGACTGGAAAATCACCGACTAGGGCGCACCTGGCCCAGCTTTTCAGGTTGGTCCAGCAATCGTGGGGAATCTACGTACTTCTTCCGAGTTCATCCCCTCGAGAGAGCGAGAAAGCCGACAGTTGTCAGAAGAAGCTCATAGAAACACTGAAAAGCCGTTCAAGCAACGCGACAAGGCCTCAAACACCTCTCGGCTTAGCTCGGTACGGAGCAAAACAATTGGAGCTGGAGCCCGCATGGAAGGCGATTTCATCTTGGGAAAATGATCCAAGGCTATATCAACTTCATCCGAGTAGTTTAGCTAGCAAGCTCATAGTGCAGACCATGGAGGCCATGGAAGTTGACCCTGATCGGAAGAAACATTTTCGAATACAACGACAGGTTTTAATGCGTGTAAGCATGCTGAGTAGCTTCTCTTGAAAACACACTTCGGGCTCCGGCTTTGCGGCATTCCACTTCGGTTCCACTTCCCTCCACCTTCGTTCAACGTCGGGCGCCCTTCAGGACGACACTGTATGTCACTTCACCGCGTTCGGCCGATCTGGGCAGCAATATGCCCTTGGACTCAACCAATCATTCGGTATCAACTACATTCATGGAGAGGAGTAAGACTCGAAACGTCACGCTCTAGTGGAAGGCTCCCTATGCTACGCATTCATCATGATGGCTTCCTCGCTTAGGATGAGATTCTATAAGCCAGAGGGATCCATGGCAGAGCTGCAAAAACTATTGGTATTCCCTCGGCTGGGGATTAGCAATGTCACGACGACATCAGAACTGTGCAAGCAAGTTTACATAGCGTATTTGATTGCCGCTGCTGCTGCTACGTCAACAAGTAGCGAGCGATTTCCTACGCTCGACCCCGAGTCGTGCAAGGAGGAGTCCGAGCGACGGTTCACCACCACCAGCCTAGATTTCGCTCTTGCAATGAAAAAGCTCATCTCCATTGCTCGCAAAGTAAGGGAGAATTTACACAAATTCGGGTATGACTCACAAATTCCTCCTTGATACACCTTCTCAGTTCGAGGCATGCTTTTTTGTTGTTGCTCAGGTGGACACATTCTTGCTCGAAGATTATTCAGAGCCAAAGGCCCTTCTCTCCCCTCTGTGAATCAGCGAGGAATACCAAACTTATCTACTCGCATTGTCATTGCTGTATCTTACTTCTTGCTGATGTCCACAAGACTGAGAGATTGCGTTCTTGGGTCCTGGGATTTGCAAAGCTCCTGGTACGAGCTCTGATCGGTAAGCTTCCATTGCGTCCAGCAGAACTCTGGGAATCGCCCTGTTGGGGAGTCTTTATTCGCAATATGAAGGTCACAGGCCTGAGAGCGTGAGAACGTCTCAATGCTCTCGCCTAGCGATCAGAAGGGACATTGCGAGTTGAGCCGGCGGTCGCAAGCCCACCTATCCACGACTTGGCTTGCACGCCGTGTTTCTTCGTGATTCTCATCAACTACTCGGTTTCACAGGGCCATTTTTAGTCCGGGATGTATTTTGGCCTCACCCTCATCTTCAGCATCCTAATGCCCAGTGATGGGCTACACAGTATCAGGGTAAGCCAGGTGGGGCGAGGTGGAGGTGGTGGTTTCATGTAGCCACGTCGGGCGCTGATACCATCAAGGTGGCCTCCTAGAGTTCGTCACGTATCCTGTTTCGTTTTCAGGGCCTCTTCAGTCGGAGAAGAAAGGTAAGACGGGGATTCTTAGCCCGTGTATCCTGCGTCATCATACTCATCCAAGAAGGTCAACATGCATATTTTCCCTCGGTTCCCCAATCAGTCTCTGGAGTCTCTGCATCACGAGTCGTGAAACGTCCCTCTCTGCCCTCATTCGAGATGCGAACGTTCATTGCGAGAGCAGCGTGGATGTGAGGTTGTTCGTGATCAGAGCTCTCTACCTAAGGAGCCTGAAGCTAGATGCTCATTGAAGTACTCTGCGGCTGGTAGAAACTCTTATTATCTAGAGTTCACTGATGACAAGAGGGATGTACGAATGTTTAGAAGGAACGAGTAAGCTCGCAAATTGAATTAAGCCTGTTGATTCGAGGGTGTATCGAGCCACGTCCCACTTACGATCAACTTGGGATCTTGGTCATTTAGATTTTCCCGTCCCAACAGGGCGAAAGAATCCGCTGCGCGAAGACTCGTAACGTCGTTGTTGTAGGTGGAGGCTGATGAAAACCGTGCAATCCCTATTGGGGCGGTCTCTCGATAGCTCCAGCAAGCAGCCTCGAAATTGCAAAGAGGCGATCTACGGATATTTGAGTAGAAGAATTGGAGGCAAACAAGTCGGGTCGAAGTCAGCGAGTCTTCGGAGGTCCATGAGAGTGAAAACGGATGAGTCGATCGTCAGTGTCCGCGAGTTGGAGAAGGCCAAGCAAGGCGATAATTTATTTGACTTCACAACGGAGAACGCAGCCTTGGAGAGAGTTCTAGATACTGAGTTCTCCGCGGCCCAATCGGAGAGTAGCGATGACTGGGTGGAGGTGAAAACGGTAGGAGGGAGACGTGAGCAACAACTAGCACGTTCTGATGTCAATCACTGTTTACTCCATTTCTCGACCAGTTCTCAGTAGTGCAAAGTCTGCACCTTCCATGATCGAACCACCTTCCGTTGCGTGAATCTCATCCCACTACAAGAAATCGATTGAGCTCACGCTTGACTACGAAAGCGAAGAAATTTCACTTGATTCCTTGCTGAACCGCTGTTTTTCGCAGACATTCGATAATACTGACTGTGCGCTGAACTACGAGTACCGATCTGACAACCTCGACGAGGAGGGTGAGCCGTTATATATCCACTACACTTTCGAATACGACGCCACAAGGAGGCAAATAAAGATGATCAGCGATGGAGAGTGAGATTCTAGCTCCGTTCATCGATCTATACGGCAATAGACGCTCCGGTTGGATATGCCCTAGAGGTGGCATTCTGCCTTAGGCTCAATTTGTATCCTACATCGAAGCTTGAACTCGACGGCATTTCGGAGCCGCTACAAGAGGCAGATCACGACCTTCTTGATGTCTGTCTGAAAGGGATGAGTGAGCACCTTGGCTTCGGCTTCTCTCTTACCGAAAGTATCACTGATAATCATGAATGGGCCAATGGGCGGAAAACGTTGATTGCCCTCGACAACGGGGAGGATAGAGGCGTCGACGGCAAACTCCTCATTCAGTGGAAAGAACAACTCGATAGGCTGTACGAAGATACACGGGAGCAAATATCAACTGATGAGGAGAAAGGATATGGCCAGCGCGCAGTGAGTGGAGCGCACTGCCTTCTACCGTCGCGTGTTCGACTTATCCTCTGCTGTCATTCGCTCGCTGTCCGAATGACTAGTCGATTGGATATTACTTGAATGACCAATGGCTATTCAAGAAGCGCCTAGAAGATGTTAATACCTCCTCAGGACTTCGAATGCAGTATCAGGATCAAGCCCATCCCTATGGGTGCTTCACCGGAATATGCCTTCTATGAGATGGCCATAACACGCGATGACTTTCAGAACGGTTATTTTACGCATCATTGCCACGGCTCAGATTGCGCGATGCGCCCGTAAGAGCATTGCTAATCTTTCTCGATAGAGATGGAGACGACGCTTGAAGTGTTGCTGCTTCTCAGTGCTGTGGTTACACCATTACGCCTTCACTCCTCCAATCCAAGCGATAACACTGCCTCGGAGGAAGAAGTCTCACAAAGCTGTCACAGTCAACTGGTTGACCTGGTCACGCGATCTGTTCGGTATCTTGACACCGGCAGAAGAGAAAGAACCTACCGAAAACTGTCTCTGCTGGTGTGGAAACAAATAGAAATGGAGTCGCGAGATGGGTCGTGGAAGGCAATGGGAGACCAGAAAGAACCACGGCTACACTTGGTGGAGAAGTCCTCATTGACAGCCGATATACTCATTGAAAATATGTATACAAGCACCCCGGACATAGACGACAGCATCAAACTGTTTCGCCATTTGAAAGATGTAAACGATAAGCGGCTAGGACTGTCGTCGATTAGGCTGGGACTTCTCCTGTACATGCCGGCGTTCCGTGACTTCTCCTAGCTTCCTAAACCTGCTGGGAAATTAATCGTTATTCTGTTAGCCCCTTCACTTGTCTACGGTGTTTCAGGGCTCGGGACTTTGCCGTCTGACTATTGAGGGCGAGAATGTTCTTCCGGAAGAGGGAGGCTCTGGCCGCCTCAGGCATACACTCCAGCTGAGCAAAAAGTTCCGAATCAACAAAATAACCACCCCACGGTAGGCTCTGATAAGCAGTTTATAGAGGGATCATCGTTACTAAGCGCGATGGAGATACTTACTCCGCTGTCATGCTATTTAACGGCTGTGAGCGGACTAACAGGAATACACTGTGCCGATCCTCCACGGTCGATTGACAAGCCTTCTTTTCAGGGGCAGCTTGTACGAGCTCCGCGACATATGGAGGGACATCAAGAATCACTTCCCAGACCCCGCAATACACAAAGGAATCGATCCGAGCTCGACTGAAATGTTGTGCAAGACTGCGCTATACGACTATTTGCTCGCTGCTCAACGCTTCACGCGGGCCGAAGGAGCGTCTAACACCGAGAGTCCGGCACTGGAGATCCTAACCTCGGACGACTTGGAACTGATAAAGACGAAAGGGGTCCAGGAGGGCTGCTATGAGTTTACTGTGGAGAACGGCACCTCACTGGGCGAGTGGTTCAGGCAGCTTGGAGAGATCGCTGAAGAGCGGAAGGTAGTGCAAGCATCACGCTAGCATAAGCCCGAATGGGCACGCAACTCCTTTTAGGCCGAACCTGATTATCAGGAAGCCTGGAATGATGACTTAATCAAAAAACTAACTGGAGAGACGGAAACCCCCTTCCAAGTCACAACTGACCCAGCGCCACAATAATGCCCATATCCCATCAGTCTATCATCAGTTGTTTATGAAGCGTCCTGTTTTGCTGTGATGTACTTGTATGAACAGAATCCGCCTAGCGTTGAAAAGTCGAGCAACTCTCACGGGCATTCTAATAGTAGCAGCGAATGTATCGCTACACGAGTGGAGACAGAAGTCAGATAATAGATCGATGCTAGTCTAACTAAGCCGTACTGTCGGCGTTGGACTTTGAACACACGCACACACACGAGTGGGGAGTATCAGAGTGAGTCGATTGATGACGCAACAATAATGCAACTGAAAAGTCGGTTGAAATGCGCAATAATTGATACATCACAAACCATCTGGATACCTGTTGAGAAGGGAGGGGACGCATACGGCGAGTACATGAGCTCCACTCTCGCCTTGATTTAGTGAGCCAGGGGTGCTGCAGCGCTTCCCGAGCGGTAGGCCTCAAGTTGGGGTCGAGTTGGAGACACTGGGTGATGAAGTCGAGGAAAGCCTCATCTTTCGTGCCTGATGGTGGTCGCATCCCAGGGCGGAATGAGAGGCTCCGCAGTAATGAAGCCTACGCATGCGTTGGTGTAGACTAGTCTCCTTGGGGACGAGTATTTGCAGTACGCGAGGCGCCGCAGATGGCGAAGGGTGCTGACGGTTATCTGTGATGCTGCTTGATGCCAACAGTATCGAGAGTTGACCTCCTCTACCCCATGATGCGGATCTTGAGATATTCATTTCCTTCATACCATTAGCTGGCAGATGCTCCATGTAGATTTGACGATCACGGGTGAAATAACGTGGTATGAGCCTGAGCAAGAGGACTGCCTTTGGAATCCACAGTGCCCGATGTTACTTTCCCAGCCGCATCATATGCTCTGGGAAGGGCCCGATGATACCGATGACGCGAGCGAGGAGACTCTGGATCTGACGAGGGGACACGTACGGTCTATGTTGGATAAATCATCTACTGCTTACCGAATCATTCTGAAACAGAACAGTTGAAGTCCAGAGCTCGGCAACTATGCAACCAAGTGACCAGATGTCAATCGACGTATCGTAAGATAGCCCCAGGATGACCTGAAGTATGGTAATAAGCCCAAAATCGGCGGAGCGAAGCGGTACTGACCTCTGGGGCACGATAACATCTGCTCTGGATGTAAGTAGCCAAATGATCAGTGATGAAACAGCTACTCCCAAAGTCGATAACCTGGGTAGAGGGAAGCCTACAAGTTCGAAGGGGGGGCGCCATTGGATGGCACCTTCACGGAAGCAGTAGTGTAGCTCTGCAGCAGGATATTTTCTGGCTTCAAGTCGCAATGCATGAGGCCCATGGAGTGGATGTACTCCAAGGCTGTGAGTACCTGTAGGGCTAGGTAACTCACATTGCAGGAGACGGTGGAGAGGTCAGGCAAGTAAACGGGAAGTCGTCTACCCCCAAGCTGAGACCGGTCTACCCTATGCCTCCGTCGGCTGGGGGTCCCAACTTACTTGATGCGTAATCTTCTGCAGCCGCCCTATGGTGAAGTACTGGGACACGGGGGCTTGCTCCTAAGGCAGAAGTCTATTGAAGACAACGAGCTCGCCTCAGCGGCAAGATGAAGGTAGTACAGGTATCATCGCAGTGGGGGTACTGAGGGGGCTTCCAAAGGCGGGAACAGGCGGCAAGGGCTGGGTCGAATCTACCCGAGTGAGCTTGGAGAACTCGTATCTAGGCAGCACGAGCAACGCGTGGTACTCGTACACGGATGGCCGTCCTTACAGGTTGTCCCTTAGTAGCTCCGTCACAATGATAAGATGCTCCTTATGATAGAAATAGTCCATCATTCTACGGTAGATTATGATGACAACGGGCAGCATGGTCCCTGAGGGAGATCTACCTCAGACACCTCGTCTTGTCGATGTCCCCATCTGGAGCGTTCAACTGCAGGAGACTGAGTAGTTTTATCTCATCCAAGCTCTGGTCGAAAAAATCCTTGTCGTTTTTGATAATTTTCATGCATACCTGATAGCACCGAACCACGAGTCAGGCAAAGACAGGTAGTGGCCAGTGAGTACATGTTGGTTCAACCTCATATCCCACGCTTGAACAGCCTTGCTGAAGGCTGCTGACCCAAGAAAGCCCGTAACTCTATATCTGCCACAACACACGGAGTCACTACCGTACCAACTGAGGCCCAAAGCCGACCCCTCTCGACCTTTAATTGAGCTACGCCCTCAGGCACTCAAAGCTATCAGATTTCTGCGCGAGTGTGTCGAGGGGATGATCATTGGTCCTCACCTCGCAGCGATGACCATGTTGGTGACAACCTGGAACTCCTTGGTCTCCTCGAACCCTGTCCTATTCCGTTCGTAGACCACGTTCAACGGTAGGACATCATACGTACCTTGCCAGGTGAATGGCAACTCAGTTGCGAGGATGGATGGGCCCACAGGATTCGGCCCTGGGTGGTGTACGCATGGTCTTGCTCCCAACCGTCGGAATGGCTTCCAGCGACGGCTCGCGATGCCTGGAAGAGGTCGGAGGAGAGCCAGCAGTAGGGGAAAGTGTGGTACCATTTGAGTGGATAGAAGTCGTCTCTGCTCGCGGATCTTGGAGGGCCATAAATGAGGTTATTCCTGCGCCACATGGCGGCATCGTGGCGAGCTGTGACCTCTGCCTTAACAACAGTTACTTCGTGAGCCCTACCGTATGCATCGTACCTGCTAGCAAGACACCGTGAGGGATACTCGATGGAGTGGGGTTATAGCTCCCCGAGTCGCGCCGCTACACGGCACGGACCCATACACAAGACACACCTCAAGCTGATACGAGACTCCTGCTCGGACTGCCCTCGATGAGCCGAACTGTCGACGACCCTCGGCGGCGACGGCGGCCTCTCCCTGGGAATGTCCGACTCCGCCGATGCTCCAAACGACGGACTTGGGGGCCTCTCTGGCTCGGAGCCTGAGGTTCGAGAGGGTCCACACTCGAAGGTATACTGGTGACGTGTATGCGGCAAAGCAGCACCTCCGAGAGGCAGCCCTGGGACAAGGCTTTCATCTCCAGCCGTACCCGAGGAACGGTCAGAGCTTCGTGATGCTGCAGGGTCCTTGTCGATGGTGGAAGCAGCAGCAGAGTGGGCCTGCCCACGCAGGAGTATGTTATTCACATTGGGGGAGCAGTTGTTCAACACCATCAAAGTCGTGTAAGCTCACGAGACGGCAGAAGGGAAGAGAGAACTGCAGTGAGCAGCATTGCTTCTAGGCTAGAAGTTCTAGCGCTGGAGGAGAAGGCGAACTCGCAGCGAGTGGATGTGCCTGAGCGTTCACGTACCAAAAGCAGTTCATCATCATCCATTCCAGTGGGGGCCTCAGCTGATGGCTCGCGTCGATCAAACGAGGAAGGCTGCCATGATGAAGTGACGACCAGGCACGGAGGCTCTGCACGTACATAGTCCTGGTGACCGGTCGAACGGCCAGCGCTGCGGCGCTCCTTCTGAGCTATCTCTCGCATGAGCTCACTCTCCTCCACATCACGCACACGATAGCCAGGGTCACGGTCATCGCGGTACTCGTCCCAGTCACCCCACTCATCAGGTGGCGGGTCCGGATACCCAGGAAGCCTTTGAGTTCACAGTATCATCACAACAGGAGGCCACATACCTTACCGAGGAGCTCTCGGGGTGTAGTGGTCTGAGTGCTGTCCCTCCTGTAGTAAACCCAGAGTGATGCCACCGGACGAGGGAGACCGCGGGTCTGAGGGAAGGATCGATAGTTCGAGTCAGACAACGAACCCAGCAGGCCTACAAGAGTCCTTGTCTCGGTTTCTCCCCATCAGTACGTCCAGCGAGCCCGACCGATTGACCGTGGGAGTGACATCGCACGCTGAGGACGCTACGAGGTCATCGAGTCGTCTGTTGAGCTCCTCATCAGACTTCACAGTGCTGCCTGAGTGCATGACAGAGCCTGGGTGATGAGGTCTGGGGTGAGGCTAGCCTAGCGCGGGGATGCTCTCGGAGCTCACTCGCTAGTATATCCATAATCACGCCCTCAGCAGCTGGTGCAGTTGCCGGCCTGTGACAACCCGTGGACGAGGTCGTTCCGCCAGCGCCCAAGGTGGAGGGTGCGGTACTGCTCGGCGCTAGGATAGGAGACATGGACAGCGGAGCGGCGTCGGATGCCTCACCGGTCGTAAGTGCACAATGGTAGTGGCTGAGGGAGTGTGTCAGTAGCCTGAGGTTCTCGTAGAATCTGTCCTCCACACTGAGCCCTCCCAAAGATGCTTCCTTCATGCCTTCACCGTGCTGGTCCCGAATTAGAGTGGCAGCTCGACGCAACTGAGAGGGAAATATCTAGGCGGCGAACACGGCGTGGGCGTTGATTGAAAACCGCGACACGCGATATGAAGCGGATGTTCAGCTTCATAGGTGATACCAAGTCCGCTGCTCCCTCGGAAGCCTTTCTAGCAGCTGGGCTCCTCATAGCATTGAGAGTCCCCTGATCCGACACGAAGTCCGCCAGGGCGCTGAAGACCCCACCGGCGGCGGCTGTTGGGGGCACCGAAACTCTAACAAGGAGAGCTTTGAAACCCTTCAAGGTGAGTAGACGTAGTACGGTCTGCTCCCTGAGGTTGACGACCGAGGTGTAGCAGAAGCGACGGCATCCGGCAGCGCCGCCATTCTTTATTCCAGACGTAGCGTAGCACAGACTGGAAAGCGAGAAGTGGCTCCCTCCCTTAACGCAAAAGGTCCGACACAAAAAGAAAGCTCATCATGCGACCCCCTCTTCCTCTGGCGGTTCTCGGTACCACCAAAATACTCCAGGCGGAGCGATGTAGACCTCGCCACCATTACGATGGCGGAGTAGCTGTGCCATGACTGGGGCCTCAGTGGCAGTAGTGATACAACAGGAGACAAAGACCCCACCGGGCTTAACCTACCAGAGAGATTGAAAAACATAGCATGAGGACCTAGGTGTCGACCTTTGCCTCTAGTGAGAGGAGAGTGCCCACAGCAGCAGCTTCGGCCCTTCCCAGAGCCACCACGTCGGCCACGTCATCCGGCAGCTCGTCATGCCTCACGACCTTGGTGTCTGGCGGGCAGCCGTGTAGCTGGTCAAAATCGCCGCTATCCTCATAGAGGAGTACATGCCTGATGCACAGAAGACTGAGCGTTGAGCGAGGGGAGCAGGCCAGCTACGGAGGCATCATCCGACCGAAGCCACTATTCCTGGGGAATGCAATAAGCCCTACTGTGTCCGCGGATCCACCATCCCTGCCACCTCGCAAGAGTCGGATACGATGATGACGGGATGCTGTTTTTCCGGAGTGTACTTCTCCACGATGCGTATCTTTTCCCCTATACGACGCCATATGCTATCAGAAGTGACGTTGGGCAGGGCGTCCGACCAGTCACCGACTGGAAGCGTGTGAAGATGGACGTGAGCCGGTACTCCGAATGGGGTAGCGAGGATCCACTCCTGCATGCTCAGCTCCCAGCCGTATGCCTTCCCTAGCACGACGCATGAGTAGAGACTCTTGGCAAGCATCCCTACCCATCCTGTTGGTGCAGTCAACGTCCTGTGAGCCGAAGCAAGCCTCTACTGCCCGACTCAGTCTCAAGAGGACGCTGCTGGCGCCTCTCGAGGAGGACCCGTCCTCGGCGACACCGCGCGTGTGACCTGTAGGTCGTGTCCCGAGCCCCCCTCAAGTGAGCGGTGTGGTATGTGCTAGAATTGAGGGTCCTAGAAAGACTCGGCGTTCATCAAGCATGGGTGGAGGTACAGTAAATAGTTGGTCGGAGAACTGAATCCTCCAGCGCTCACACCAGTGGACCCGGTTATCATCTAGAATTTGCATGGTTGTGAGCTGTGGGCAGTGACCCCACTGAGCAGTATTGGGCATACTAGTGGTACTCCCGCTTTCTATCGTGTATTCAGCTACAATTATGCGCTACAAGGGAATCGCTTTCACTGATTGACATCGCGTCGAACCGAGAGGATGGTCAGGGCCCTCACCTATGATGCTGTCCAGCAACTCTGCCGTGGGAGGCCCCCGCCAACTCCCAAGCTCCGACAAAGAGAAGTCACCCCACCCGCTGCTGCTGTTGGCGTGGCGACAAGGACTATGAGGAGCACGGACCGCGGCACCACCATGCAACTGGAAGAACTATAGCAAGCCCGGTGATACGGTGTAACCCTGGTAGTCGTAGAGATTGAAGACTTTACCAACAACACTCGTGAAATTCACCCGAGTCGTCTGGCCTTGATTATCAAATTCAACGACCACCGCAATCAAATTAAGAGGAGGCAGCACTAGTGGAAAAAAATAATATTGTGAGATGATACGCCCAGGAACCGGCAGGGGCCATCGCGAGCCCAAGCCCTCCTGATAACAGGTACAGTGATACAGTGATGATCATCATCGTGGCGTAATGGTACGGCTAAGCCCAGGCGGCTGAGGGGAGGGGGATGCTCTCCTGAGGGTGGTTGTGGGAGTACGGATGCGAGCCCGGAGGTGGATGGAGGTCTCGGCTCGGTCGTGGCGGAGTGGGCGGGCGAGCGCTGGTGATGGAGGCGTCCCAATTAGGCCTGACGGTGTGACTGCACAGTCGAGAACAGCTCTTCCTAGACCTACTGCATCCGCCTTAGATGCTGCATGTCTGAGCCTGCTCCTGGCGGCGGTGGAGTGTCGTGAGCCCCGAAACCAATGTTGGCTCGGTCTACTGGATAGATGAGCTTGGGGACTATCGTTAGATCCCGGCGTATGAAGAGCAGTGCGCCTGATGAAGGTCAAGCACGACGATAAGAATGGGTACGGTGGCTGAACTCCTGACCTGCATTCTTGTGATGCCCGCAGTAGTCCGTGGCCGAGAAGAGGGTGATGAGGCGACCATCGGCAAATCTCTCAAAGCCGTCCATGACACACTCATGAGCTCTAATTATCATCGTCAGGGGAGCGTTCTCCTCAAGGAACTGCACCACTCTGAGGACAGAAGACCCGCTGCAGCAGCAGGATAGATGGACCGCTCGTCTCCTTACCTGTCCGGACCGAATTTAACGATATGCCCCGAGCCATCGGGGTCCCTGGTCTCATTGGAGGTCACACCGAAGATGTCATCCGAGTCTGTTGGATCCGACCTGGCACCGTTATCGGATGACGTACTCTACGATGACTAGGCGACCATGACCCACCATAAAAGATCCGTCACTTGCTGATCGATCATGCTCATCGGTTGTTGCGCCACGACCAGAGGCCGCTCCAGTTTAGCTATTTGCTCGACCTGACCGACAAACGCCAAATGCAAGGCGTTGACGGAGTTGAAGGATTTCCACCTTATCGATACTGCCACCGATGCCACCATGTATGCAGAGGATGCGGTCCTCTATGACCGCTCCACAGGGCATCCATTCAAAAACCTGAACGACCGCTGCACTCCTGACCACATGGCCGATGCTCACTTTGTTAAACCAGGCCCAGCTGCAGTTCGGGTCATTATCAACATCATCCCTCAGACGCCGCTTACACTCATCTCTGAAACCATAGGAGGAGTTTATGGCGGGGTCTTCATGATTCCCTCTTATTAAATGGATTTGATTCGGGTATCTGCCACGACCTACTCAACTCTACTAGAAAATCAGGAAGGGTTTACTCTATTTTCAAGGCGAGCAGAAGACAGATGGTCTCCAGAGAGAACGAGCCTCGATCGACATAGTCCCCGAGAAAGAGGTAGTCCATCGTTTCAATGTCACCACCAGGACCGTCGGTGGGGGCAGCGTACCTAGTAAGCCTCAGCATTAGCCGCATAGGAGCACGATGATGCCGACCTTTGAAAGAGGCGCATCAGGTCCATGAATTGGCCGTGGATATCCCCATACACTTTAATGGGCGCTCGAAGCTTCAACACCTACCGAGAAGTCGATAACTGATAGCCTGTGTTCAACGTAGACTCACCATGGGTTGCTTCCTCAACAACTGCAGGACCGACTTGCACAGCTGCCTCACTTCCGACGGCTGCAGTATAAACCTATTAGGGTCCACATCGGGCTGCCATGACTCTGGCCGTAGCAGTTGCTCGATCACCTAAAGGCGAGGAAAGCGACTAATCAGGGCGCAATAACTGTCCCTCAGTTATCAGCGATAGCGATTAGCGATGATACGAGGCGACCGGGGAGGTTCGATTCGAGCCCACATAGCCGGCCGCGGGACCCCTGGAAGCGACTCGGGCCAGTTTTGTCGCATGCTTCGGCAGACAGATCACAAACAGCGGAGATAGAAAAACGAAGACGCAGACTGCCGGTATCGCCATCGCCAGGTTTACAAAGTGATGTAAAGACCCCTCATCAGAGTTCATTTGTCGTGTCCTTGTTGGTGTTACAACAGGGCGTGACCCTGGCGGGCGTATACGTTTGGACTCCTCGCCGAGAGCATCTAGACCAACTTGATGTACCTGGGCATTTGGGGTAGAACTACCCCCAACCGGAAGCATAGAGATGTTCTTACCGTGGCCATGGAGTCCCTCTCACTAGCAATGTAGACTTTGTCGGCTAGTGCAGGGGCGCCGATGGGACCCCATGTCCCCTTCGACTGCTGCTGCTCGATACCCTCCCGTAGTGATGGAGACAGTGAGGACGATCGGCCCGATGATGGCGGCCTTGGGCCCTGGTACGGCTGAGGGGGCTATCTAACGCCAGCAGGTACACGAGTGTATCCTACGTAATCCATCTGTGGCTGAGCCGCCAGTGGTTGTTGTGGTACTCTAGCGCCTGCCATAATAGCATCATAGCCCACAGCAGGCCCAGCTTCCTCTTGCTGCTGCTGCACTGCCTCTGTCGCCGCTGCAGGAGGTGCCGCTGCTCGTGGTAGTACCAGTCCCAGAGCCTGCACTTACGATCACCACCACTACCGCCACCACAATCACCTACCCTCTCAATATCAAGTAGTTGCAGATCGTTGGTGGGAGCGGAGGGATGGACGTGATTGAAGCCGCCGTACCTTGAGGAGAGTACCTCGGGATTCACCCTCGGCCGAGCTGCTCACGTAAAGAGCAGAGGCCCCAGCATCCAAGTAGCATGCCGAAAGCGCTGCACGCTCGGGATCTCTCTCCACTCGCACTGCTCCGTGTCATAGACACAGGTCGCGAGTGAACGACTCACGTCGCCGGAGCGACCACCAACTGAAAACAGAAAAGTACTACTGATGGCGTATGAGAATTCACACTCACCAATGATGAATTTAGTATGGGCGAAGACAGCAACATGCTGGAACCTGGGCTCGGGGGGCTCTCCTTTCTTAGTGGGAGCCTCGACCCAATCCCACCTACACCACCACGACTTCCTACCAATGCACTTACACTACCACTTCTACCTGCCGTCCCTGTGCTGACGGAGGCCCCAGGCGTCACTAAGAGACTGATTGTCTGCCGTCCTCCCACCGAAGACCACCATCATCCCTGTCGCAGGGCCTTCGCGGCAAACGTCGGCTGAGTGATAGGCCTACACAGGAAGACCTACACAGCTGCAGCAGAGGGGCTCCAGGCCAACGGAACTATCGTCATGTCCCAGAGGGAACCGCCTGGGGAAGGGGGCCTGTAGAAGCCCTGCTTACCCTCGGCACTGGTGCTGGCTTCCCTCCTCCAACAGGATCCACTTTATTCCACAGAAACGGTGATCGGTCCACGTCCAGAATCCATATGTCAGACATAGTCTCCTGAAGTGAGGGCATCATCTTATCAGGCCCTCACCGTCCACTGCGGGAGCCGTACAAATATATAGAAGGTGGAATGACGGAGGAGATCCCGAGAGACGGAGAAGAGCAGGGCTGATATCTATACTCTAATCAGCATCATCCCATAGAGCACGCCACTCACCGTGCCATTATTGCCGCCGTACACTATGAGCACTGGTTTGTGGAAGACCATCGTATGGCCGTATCTAGTGAGCACTGAGTAGCGCTCATCATCATCGCCAGGGAGGTGCACTACCGTTTGCCCGGAGTCGGGCCTTTCCCTACTGGTATGGCCACCCATTCAGGTCTGTCCTCATCACGATAATCTAGAAGGTATCTACGTTAACATCATCACATGACGATCAGAAGAGTGGAAGTTGTGGTACAGATCATCGTTGCTTAGACTCCCTCCGCCAGTAGCACCACCGAAAACTACCTGAACGACGAGTATGTGGGAGCCGCACGGGCGACCTTTCCTTCATTGAGAGGCAGGAGTGCGGCCTACCAGCTGCATATGATCAACGCAAACAGCAGCATGGGCCGCCCTAGGACTGGGAGCAGAGGAATCTGTAGGCAATGCAGATTCCGTCTTCTGCCAGCTTCGACCTCGGATACCTTTCCGCATATCGACTCTCTTCCACATATTAGACTCGACATCGAGGACGTAAGTGTCATCTGTTATATTGTACCTTATCATCACAAAGAATCGTCAGCAGCCGAGGGCACGACACCCATCATTTTGAACCCCATTCGGGCCGGCATCATCAGCTGCCAAGAATTCCCGTGGGCACTCTGCAGTACCGCATCGAATGAGCCACCACTCAATCGGACAAATTGGCGCGTATACAGGCGGAGCAGTGGAAAAACCGCCGCTCGAACAGAGTGCCTCCTTGCCTCTGGGAAAGTGATTCTCCCGCGTCCCTAGCGACATCAGTAACACTGCTGCTTATCATCAGAGATTCCAATCCCAGTACTCCATAGTTACAACTACTACTATTACCTTCCCGTATCGCCAGTAGCGCCACCGAAGAGCACCACTCGGGCTCCCCCAATGAGGGTGCAGGTGTGACCAAAGCGTGGCAGGGGCACTTGGCCCATCTGCTGCTCGACTTCCATGAACCTTCAGCAGCAGCAACAGCAGCTGTGGTCAAACTACTGTGCTAGTAGCAGCCCTGAACGATGGCATTGTCACACTCCGTATGCCCCATCCCTGACAAGCTCAGCACTAGAGTGGATATTGGAAGCCTCATACGATTATGTGGAAGGAGGTTTGACTGTAGTAAACAATGAAGAGCATTAACAAATCGGTTTGGTATTTCAAGCTTCACAACTTGGCACGGACGCCCACCTCGCGAAGGACCTAAGGAAAGAATCGGTCGAGGACGGTCTTCTCAGTACTACTCCTAGGATAGTCTGTTGTTTCACAACACTGAGCTGGGCCTGGGACTTAACGAACAGTGAGCCTGTGAACCTGAATAAACCAACAGACCTTTCTTCTCATACCACATTTCTGTCAAATACTGCCATCAATACAGCCAGTCCCGAAGCTGTCTATCATTGTTCCCCTGCACAGTTAGGACAACGACCATGCACATCACATCCTATTCAGTGCTACCTAGGCGAGTCTCCTCTCCCCCGCCGGACTACTACCCGATGCCATTAACGCCCACCCCTCCATCCTTGGTAGCGTCCCTCGATCGTGGTATGACCACGAGAGGACCGTCCAATGTCCAAAGCATGTTGAAGCTACTGTTAGGCGACCAGCTTAAGCCCAACTCCTTAAGAGCCTGAAGAGAACCTGCCGAGCCCGTTGTGAAGAGGTTCTCGCTCACCGAGTCAACTGCCTCGATGCTAGCTTGCGGTCTCGTAGCGTATTTGAACCCAACCTGTGCCCCTTCCTTGTAGGCCGCCTTCAAGGGATACTCAACGTCTGGTATAATCTGAACAATTCCAGCAGGGCAAATCAATAACCGAGCCGAGATGTTCAATGGCATTCAGTCTATTAGGTGGAGTCAAAATCGGGCGGAGCGAAGCAAAGATCCTCACGTGGCTAGTCATGGCCTATCGTCCCGAGTGCTCGGCACTACTACCTGTATATGCCTGTGTTTCTGGCTGAATCCAGACTCAGGCCCATGATTGAAGAACGCTACAGCCCTATCCCCTAGAGCTTGTAGTACTCTGTGAACTGCCTTGAAATCGGCCCACGTGAGAGAATCATTCTGATTGAAATATAGCTTGGTCACCACCAGCAGGTGGCCAGGCATAACCGCGTATTTATTAAGCAACAACCTATGACCAGTCTCGGCGAGGTCCCCGATACACAGACCTGGCTCATAGGGGGGTAGGAAGGGGTTCCTCTTGATAGCGCTAGATCCCTTAGGCTTCCACTTCAAATTCTCAGCGACTCTCACCCAGCCGCCCTCGACGGCCTGCTCGGTCGTCGGTACAGCGACCAAGGACCCACATTTCTTCGCTTTCTCCTGCTGTGCGCTTATCCTCTTACGAAGCTGATCATCCGACAGACCGCTGAGAGGGTACTCCTCATCAGGCACGCTGTTGATTCGCTGGTAGTATAATACACCAACGATACCACTACATACTGCAACTGTAGCCGCCGTGACCAGGGCACGGATATTCCTTGAAGAGATAGGACCAGAAAAGGGTGTCATGGGAAAAGGCAATGAGTATCTTCACAAGAGGTATTAGTCGGAGGACTCCGAGGACCCAGACTAACACAAAATCGAGGATCATCATAGATTGACAATGTAAATTCATATTATCAATGCAACTAGGATAATAATAAAACACGCAAGTCAAATGGCTTCCGCTATGTCGTCCTATCTACCCCCATCATCATAATCGATCGGGTCGATTGACCAAGGCTGTTGCAGGGCGAGAGAAGAGCAAACGACGTCGGTGGTAGCCAATCCCTTATCAGATAACAATAGAGGTAAAAAGTGAATATGTTGTTGCTTATGGCAGTGATGAGAGAGAATGGGAGAGGAGGAGGAGAGGGTTCATCACAGAAGCCCATACTCTCGTAATGCGACGTCGAGTCCCCTGAGAGACATCGTCACTTGATCGGATTGATCGGGTTTGAGTACCTCGGGGCGAAGAGTCCGGCATCGCGCTGGAGGAGGCCCGGGTGGAAACGGGCGCATTCACAGTAGACGTAGTTCTGTAACAGCCTCTTGGTCGGCTTAAAATTGTCGAATGACCAATCTACCGGCCTGGCAACAATGTCAGCATGCTGCGGCGTTCTCTGTATGATGATACTATCATCATGATAGTAGTAGAGGTAGTACCGTTCAGCTTCTGGCTCATCATCAGGACTGTGGTAGCCCTCTAGATAAGGATGCTTCAATGCCTGGTCTACTGATATGCGCCTTGTCGGGTCAAATCGTAACATCAACTTGACCAACTGGTAGAGAATAATAATACCAGTGTCATCGTGGGGAGATGTGCTTACGTCAAGAGCAAGTGGATTTGCTTGGGGATAGAGCTCGGTCATGGCCTTGCCGCGTGACTGGGGACACTTCCTTATGAAGCTAAACAAAAGTAGTACCGTAAAAGCAGCAGTATGGGTAGTGGTCATGGACCTTACCGCCTAGCGGGGCCGTCAGGAGGCAACCAATGAAGCTCATCCTCAGAAGGCATACCTATCGTGCATTATTCCCTTCAAGTTAATACCAATTGATAGTGGCAGTACCCGAGACCTCGATAATTTTCTTAATCTGGTCCAGATGATCCTTTCCCCGTAAAGAGTGCCCTACGGCCGAGCAGTTCGCATAGTATGCAGCCAACTGACCTGACACGATGCAGCTCAGTCAAGCAGTCCTCCTCCTCCCCCTCCTCAGCAATGAGACTCACCACACATCAATCGCTTTTGTATACTCTGACGCTAGGAGGACTACTTCGGGGGCACGATACCATCTGCAAGATTGTTATTCAGATCAGCGGGGGTAGTGGAGGTGCTCACAGTCGCCATTCACTACCTTGTCACGACGTAGTCAGTCAGATTGGGATCTGGATTACTCTCATCACACTCATGAGAGAAGCCTCTTGCCAAACCGAAATCACAAATCTTCAAATCGCAATTCCTAAAGACATCCATAATGATAGATAAAATGAAAGCTACATTCCGAGGAAGGGCAGCAGAGAGCCAACAGCTCCTCAGAATCAATCCCTATCTGCATTCGAAAGATAGATGGTTGAGTAGTGAATTGACAAAACTATGGCATGAATGGCCTCATTTAATGCAGCAGGGGGCGCCTCCTCTAGGTCTAACAACAGCGTACGTTTATGCTCAGCAGCGGCTGTGCGACGGAGGCTGTTCGATATGGGCTCACAAGGAGCTGGCATGGACGCCTTGCAAGGTAGTACTTATTAACAAGGATATTGCTCGGCTTGAGGTCCCTATGAATAACGTTAGCTGAGTGAAGATACTTCATACCCCTCAACATTTGATATATGAAGTACCTACGCACAGACTTGAGTGGTAGTAGTAGACAATGGTAGTACTGATAGTGCTCATCCGTGAGGTTCTGTTTCGAGTATATCACACGATGGAGATCTGTCTCCATCAAATCGGTCACCTGCGATGTGAAGCGGTGAAGAGTTGGTAAGGAAGATGTTATTACAATATAGATATCTTCGAAGTCGGGGCTTTGTGGCGGATACATATCCAAGATACGCACAATGTTGTCATGGTCAAATGTTCTGATGAGAAGACTGATGAGGAGTGGGGTAGTGAGTTGAGTACTACCTCAATAGCTTTATCTCCCTCAGGATGCGCTTAGCATCAATTAGATCATCAAAGGCATTCTGCACTTTCTTCACCGCAACCTTATGATCTGCCAATAACCAAACGGCCATGACAATAACAACAACAACCCGTGTTTTCTTACCTCTTCCATCACTGAAGCTGGCGACCGTACCATACGCCCCCGAGCCCACCTTACGTATGAACTCCATATGTCTCGGCACCTGAAACAATGCACTAGTACTGGTCGTCGTAGTAGTAGCAGCAGTGGTCGTAGTACAGTGTAGCTGGTCTTCCCGTCAATATGGACTTGTTTCATCTCTTCTAAGTAGGTAGTCATGTAGAGTATGGCAATGGGAATACAAACGGCAAACCGGCAGAGCTGAGGAGGCACGCGCTCAGCTGAGCATACCCATCGCAACCACACACGTTCACCGTAGAGAAGAAAGCTGAGGTCCATCCAAGAGCTCAAGATACTCTTTCGAGCGGGGAGTCCGAAGCGCGCTTCGCTCCGCTAATATTTTGAGTTTTATTTGCGGTTTTTCTGTATCAAATTTTTTCTGGGTCTCGTGAGCCCTGCCTGAATCGTCTTCTATACGATAGATTCCCTCCTAGGAGCTCACCTGGGATTTAGCAAAGGCAGCAGTCTATTGAATCCTCCTGTTTCTGTCGAATGCCTTTCACAGAGGCCCGACAACAGTACGCTACGACTGATGGAGTGGACCCCTTTGCTGGCGAAAGATTCGTAGAAGGGAAAGACTGAGAGAAGTTGCTGGTGGTGATGGTGTTTTCAGGTATGGGCTGCCGCTAAGGGCGATATTGAAGCTGTGATCAGGCTGCATGCAGTACAGAGAGCTGACCTTGCACAGAGGGGAAGATACAGTCGTACTGCTCTGATAGAGGCGGCCCATTATGACCATGGGGCTGTTGTCAAGTAAAGCCTTAATTCAATGCCGAGGACGCTCGTGCTTCAATGGCCCGCAGGTATCTTTTGTGCATGCGTGCAAATGTTAATGAGGTTGATGAGTGCGGAAGAACGCCCCTCATGCACGCCGCTTCCGAAGGGTACTTGTGGTGCGCCACCTCTCAGCAATGCACGGCCTTAGGCGTTTGGACGTGTGTAAAGCTGCTCTTGGCCGTACCTGAGATAGACGTCAACGCAAGAGATGTTGCAGAGGGCCGAACTGCTATTATGATGGCGGCCAAGGCTGGTCATGATGAAGTGGTACTATGGGACCAGCTTGATAGGGAGTACAGGGGGATTCTCGAGAATAGGTCAAACTAATGCTGGAACTAGACGGCTTGGAGTACACCCATACTGAGCTGTTATCGGGAGGTGTGTGCGAGGCTGTCGGCAAGGTCCTTGAAGAGAAGGCCTCGGCAGTAGTGTACCAGGTATGCTTTGGGTTCTGCGCTATCGGCAGTACCAGTGTTATGTACTAGATACTATTGGACGCGTGTGATAGGCAAATACCTGCTGTAGTGGAAGATATTATCGGGAGGAAGGCCGCCAGTCGAGATCAACTCACGGCTGCCTTGTATCAACCTCCCCATACTAAACTTAACGCAGTACGCTCTTTTCAAGGTGCTCCGTATGCCTGGGCAGGAAGGACGATCCGACCATAGCCAGGCTCCTCATACAAGGAGGGGCCGACGTTAATGGCGTGTTAGAGGCCACTGCTGCCTTTACTGTTGTGAGGTATCCCATAGTTGAATCAAGCAGTGTGCCAGTGATACTTGCCGCAGCCATGGGCCATGGGGAGGTACTCCATTCAACCTCCACCTCAATGTGCATTCTGTGGATGCAGTTACTGCGAGCTCTCTTGGAATGCGGTGCTGATGTCGATAGAGTGGGCCTGACGCCGGAAGGAGTTCTCCCTTCGGGAGTGGAAGAGATCTCTTCTACCTGTAGGCGCAATGCTCATGCATAGCATAGTAGTGGTGGGTCTAGGCACAGCAGTCAGCATAGCCATTCAGCTCGGCCGAGTAGAGTGTGTCAAGGTGCTGCTGGCCGCTGGGGCCTCGCTGGATATCAGACGGCTGAGGCGCCTTCCTGGTAGTCTCCTGATTGACGCTGTCAAGGGTGGCCAGGTTGAGGTCAGTGCGCTGTACTCGCCGCCCGATAGCATCTCGCCTTCCCTGCCTCTCAGTTGGTCGAACTGTTGGTGGGGGCGGGCTTGAAGGACATACAATGCGATATGGGAGGGCTCAAGGCCAGGGACCATGCTAAACTACTCGGAAGTGTTGAGGGCTGGTGCGTGTGTGGAGTCGTCCATGGATCTGTCTAGGTCACCCGATGGCGAGGGAGATGCTGGATCTGCTCAGCTGTTGTTCTGGTAGTAAATGATGATGATGGTACATGTCTTAACTGAAGGTGTCTGTGAATGATGAGGTTGTGTTGTGGGAGTATGTATGGGTATTGTAGTGAGCCTGTGTCAGTATACCTCAACACCATGACGACCGCAGAGGCAGAGCCTTCAACGCGGAGGCAAGGGAGTAAAATGCACAGGAAAGGAGGGAAAGGGAAGGGAAAAGGAAAAGGGAAGGGTAAAGGAAAAGGCAAAGGAAAGGGAAGAAAGGGTACTAGGGATCCAATCGCCGTTGATTGGGAAGGGTAGTCCACTTCGCACGCCTCCTGACGGCGCCACTGTCTATACATTCGCTGTTAATACGCAATCATTATCGAACTAGTGTTTCCAAACTCCGCGAGTTGAAGGGGTGATGGCACCTCTACGCGTAGGAGCGGGGCCGTCCATTACCAGCTATCGCTGTATTTTCCTTCATCACGGCGTCAACTCTGTTGTACAATGGACTCGCGTCGAGTACCGCGTGCATGCGGCGATTTCATCTCCCCTTCCCTTGGCGATCCCACGGCATAAACGTGTATTTGCGAAGAGCTAGTAGTGGGACTAATACTCCCTTCAGATACAGCAGAGTCTGCTGGTCAGAAGGAGAATCGGCGGATGGGGTTGCGGCATCGTGAGGACGCGGAGATAGCTGACCTCGAGAACAGACTCATCATTGAGTGCCCTCGGGAGGTGAGTACCCCTTCGCCCAGTCTTCACTGCAGCTTGGTTGGTTAGGGAGAGAGTGTAGACCAATTCGAGCGCCGAAGGGGACTGGTGGATGCAGAAGGAGAGGAGCATCAGCGATTCAGTAGGTGTGGGGGTATCTTAGGTTGAAGCATGATGTTATCATTATTGTCAGCGACGGGCCCTGTCCTCACCGGCCATGCCTTTGGTGAGCTCCCCTCTCTCGTAAAACCCAATTAGGTCTCAAAGACCACGGTTTTACCAAACTTACTCCGATCCAGAGGAGCGCCATCCCTTACGCCCTGGCCGGTCGAGATGTACTAGCCCCTTGATGCTGCAGCGGGAGAGGTTCATCGTCCGCCTTGCAGGTCCTTGGCGAGGCTAGGACGGGCAGCGGCAAGTCTCTGGCCTTCATCATACCAGTCATCGAGAAACTCTACCGCATGAAGTGGAGTGCTGATGATGGTGTTGGTAGGGGTTGGGCTCCTACCGGTCCGCGTTGGAGTGCCTGTTCTTACCTAGGTGCGGTTCTGATATCCCCTACAAGGGAGCTCTCGGCACAGATCTTCACTGTGCTGCAGCAAGTTGGCAGCCATCACGACTTCTCCGCCGGGTGTGTCGTTGGTGGACGGAAGTTCCAGGAAGAGCAGAAGGTCTTCCCCTCCCTATCAATAGTGGTCTGCACCCCTGGCCGGCTACTGCAGCACATAGAAGAGACTGCTGGCAGCGACTTGTCTAACGTACAAGTCTTAGTGTTGGATGAGGCTGATCGGTAGTGAAGCCTGGGCCCATGAGGTGTCGTGGAAGCGGAGGTGATGATGATGGTCAGGATCTTGGACCTAGGCTTCAAGAGAACGGTGGAGCTCATCCTGGACGCACTACCTCCCAAGCGCCAGACGCTCCTATTCTCTGCGACCATGCGTACCAGTGTTCAGCAGCTCGCTACATTAGCATTGGACAACCCCGAGCTTCTATCCGTAGGGTCCCGGGTTCAATCCCTTCCGGATGCATCCACATTCAGGTATCACGGAATCTCAAATCGGCAACTCCCACCGGACTGCGGCAGCTGTGCATGACAGTGAAGCTAGAAGAGAAGGTTAACTCCTTATTCACCTTCCTCAAAACTCACGCCCAAACCAAAATCATAGCGTTCGTCAGCGCCACGAAACAAGTAGGGCTCGTGGTTCAACCTCTCATCGGTTGGCATCCCCTCTGTAAGGTACGCTTCCTGTACGAGACCTTCCGACGGCTAAGGCCGGGCCTGGCTGTGCTAGAGCTCCACGGTGGGATGTCTCTTGATAAGAGGATGAAGGTAGGGGGAGCCCGACGGGAGGAGGCCCTCGTGACGGTAGATCTGTGGCAGGTGTTCGACCAGTTCGCCTCGAAGGACAAGGGGCTGTGTCTGATCTGCACTGATGTTGCAGCGAGGGGAGTAGACTTCCCACAGGTAGGGTCATTGCTTCTGTCTGTTCTCCACCACCTCTGGTATCAGGTTGACTGGGTTATACAAGTGGATGCTCCTGATACCGCTGACACGTACATCCACAGGGTCGGCCGGACGGCCCGATTCGACCGGGAAGGCAATGCTCTCATGTTCGCTACTGAGGTAGGGCGGCAGCGGCCTCTACCACAACACTTTGATCGTGATCTCGCAGGCTGAGCAGGAGTCACTCTTGTCTGAGTTGGCGCAGAAGAAGGTGGATGTACGCGTCACCTCCATCAACAGGAGAAGGATGTTCAACGTAACGCCCAAGGGCCTGTCCTTCCTCACTACCCACCGCTGCTTCAGATCACTGGTAAACTACAGAGCCTTCTTGCATCAGAGCCTGAGGTTAAGCATCTTGCCATAAAGGCGACACAGGTGGGTCGTAGGGGCATCAACTCGGCGGGAATCACGGGTGCTCAGGTCTATGCACGCTCAGTGGCCCTAGCCGGCAGGACTAAACTCTCTGATGATGAGGTGGCTGCTTATTCCCATAGCTTAGGTAATAGGAGTCTGGGTCTTGATCACGGTGATGGTAAGAGCTGCTTGCTTGTGATAGGTCTTCACGAGGCGCCTTCGGTGACTCTGCCGACGCAGGAAGAGTTGACAAGCGGGAAGAAAAAGAAGAATATGTCGAAGTTGGAGGTAAGGCAAGCGTAGTGGTGAAAGCTACTGTGCTACTGGCGGCCATGGGGTATGGAGCTCTCTTTAGCGATTGAAGGAGAAGATACGGCAGAAGAAGTTAGCCAAAAAGCAGAAGGAGATGGCCGGGGAGGCCGGCAAGGAGGAGGAGGACGGTGGATGGTCGCAGCTTGAAGAGGATTTGCAAGAAAAGAAAGGTAAGGGGCAAGTGGATTGAGAAGAATCTGTGTGAAGTAGAGGGGATCGAACAGCTGCGTGCTAATGGCGCCCTTGGTCATTAATTCCTCCGTAGTTTTAGAGGGGTGTGGAATCTCAATGGGTAATGTGTGGAGAATTTCGAGCGCCTCGAGATTTCCAAGTTGTCGATGCCTCCCGTTTCAGCTACGAAGCTGTCCAAGTTCGAACGTCGACAGAAGCGACAGCAAGAGCTCTTCGCTGCGCAAGGCCCTGATGGCCTTAGCGGAGAGGCCCAGGAGGGCGATGAGGAAGATGATGTTCTGGTAGGTCGTATGGGGAGCGCTGCGGCTGTAGTAGACGCCTGCGTTACGTGTAGGTTACTGTCGAACAAGGGGGATGATGCCCCTCTGGAGGAGAAACCAGCAACACAGGCTGAGGCTCGGGCACGCGACGCCGTTAAGAAGGGACGGTTACGCGTCAGGAAGGACGGTAGGGGAGGGATCACGGTCGGGACTACAGTAGATCTGGCACAGGTTCGATATACGTGAGAGGCACTGGTGGCCTTGGTAAGAACCAGCATATGACCTTCGATGAGAGCGGAGATGAGGGAGTCGGAGCGCGAGGAGGCTGGAGAGGAGGATGAGGACGAAGAGAGTGAGATGAAGGAGGGAGGTGGTAGTCTGTGATGGGATGGCTGCTAGGTGCTGCCGCTGCCAAGAAGGCATTCGTAGAGTCCATGAGGCAGAAGGTAGAGGAGCGGGAGGAAGAGGATAGGAAGTTGATGCAGGAGAAGGTGATGAGGGGGAGGGTTGGGATCGTCGAGGCAGGTGATGGCTCCATCCTAGGTTCGGGAGAAACACCGAAAGATAAAGGAGAAGCTCCGACGTAAGAGGCCTGAGGGGGAGGATGACGTGGAGGAGGTTGGAGCCCGTGCTGGCGAGTCCAGAGGAGGAAGATAGTGACACTGCCGAGGATCACGATGGAGAAGGGTGAGCTAGCCGGAGCCTTGGGCTAAGCCTTCATGCTGAGTTGTTTTAGGTCAGTGGAGCCGCCTGCTAAGCGACAACGAGGGGAGATGGCTGACCTCGAGGCGGAGGCGTTGAAGTTGCTGGGGTAGAGGAGGATGCTTGTGTCGTCGCTAACGTCAACTACTGAACAACGTCGCTTTAATTGTAGTATACTGTTGCTCATACCAATAATACTACTTACGATCACCATCATAAAGTTCCTATCTGGAATTGTTTCTACGTCATCAGCCACGTCTGTTGACTTCATAGTGATGATTGGGGCAACTGGGCAAGGAGAAGGGAACTGCAAACCCGATCACCGCCCGTGGATGTGCCTGGACCTGAAGATCCATCACGTCCCTGCGTAGCGCGGTGAGGGAGAGGGTAGACACTCTGAGAGTCATAGGCCCTGCCGAGTCGGCGAGTAGGCCATCCAGGGTCTTGTGGTTCAGGCCACAGCAGCTTGTCTTTTGGGCAGAGAGTCAGAGGCTGTGTTTGGTCCGGCCCCTGCGTTCACAGTTTTTGTTTTTCTAGTGCCTTCGCCCGCTGAGTTTCCTCGAGACTGTGTCGACCATCTCATGCCGACTAATCGGGACGAGTGCACCTTCCACAAAAACATGTAGGCTTCAAAAGAGTGTAGCAGGGCTGCTGATCGAGTTGCCCATGAAGCTGGATGAACGATGATGTCGCGATGTTGTGGTATGGCTCTTTTCGAAGGTTTGCATGCGGCAGTGCGATGGCTCTCACCGTGGGGATACTGAACCCGATGGATGTGATAAAAGTGAGGATGCAGACCTCGACGACAACTCGGACGCTGTGGGCCACAGTGAAGAACATTGTAGGCCCGCCCTTCCCTGCAGGAATCCAGATGAGTCTCCTCAGTTGCACAGGGACGGTGTGAAGGGGCTATTCCTGCCTGGCTTGAAATCCTCCATGGCCTCCGACTTCGTCAACGGGGCCTTCCGGGTCGGCCTCTATCCCGAGGTCAAAGGCTTCCTGTCCTCCCTGTGTGACGTTCCCCCTACGAGCCTCCCCCTCTCCCTGGGCTCCTCCTTCCTCACCGGCATCGTCGGGTCGTTCCTAGGGAACCCTTTCGACTTGATAAAGATCAGGTCTCAGTACGAGGCAGGCCTCCTCGGTCCCGACGGTCGCTACCTCACCGGACGCTGTATCGGAATCTAAGCCGACGTACCCCTCGGTGTGGACGGGCGTCTATTCCCTAATCAAAGATGGTACCTTGTTCCGAGGGGCCCATGCCACATGTCTGAGGGCCGGTCTCGTGACCTGCGCACAAGTGTCTGGGTTCGAACAGACGAAGCGAGCGTGTGCGGAGTTGGGCCTGGAAGATGGCATCTTGACGCGTTTGGTCTCTGGTGTAATTTCTGGACTTCTAGCCACCACAGTAGCTGCCCCCGTGGATCTGGTCCGAACGAGGCTTATGAGCTCCGCCACCTCCTCCCATCCCTTGACCAGTACTGTGTCGAACATCATCAGGGCCGAGGGCGTTAGAGGGTTGTTCGTGGGTTGGACTGCCGCCTACATGCGCATAGGCCCCCTCTTCTTCATTAGCTGGCCTCTCATTGGTCTCCTTAGGGAACAGGTGTTAGGGCTTCCACCGTTCTGATCCGTACGTCTGTCCAGTCAGTTCACGCTCGACTGCCCGCGAGGATGCTCCAAGAAGGAGCTCTCAGTCAACACTGCATGGGGTAACAAAGTTTCTGTGCTCCTTCACTTGTCGTTGGTGGGTGTTATTTAGCGTGTGTGCAGATGGAGATGTATCCTCAGCCATCAACTACTCTCGGTAAGCGTGCGATCGAAGAGACGTCCTGAGACGCCAGACTCAACTGTCGAATGTGGCTCTCTTCCGCGGTAGCCTCTCCTGTCCTCCGCGTCTCTCCAGCCACCATATCGCAGCATTATAACCGATAGTATCGGTTGCCGCCTTAAGCTCTGTATACCTTGACGGTGCGTGCCGCGGATTTACGCTAGCTTGCCACCTTGCTTTCGCACGACGAACAGTGCATTTTGAGCGCCCCGTTGCTGAAAGTTTTGTCTTTTTGATATTTCTGGATCGATTCCTATAAACCTCACCAAGGTCATCCATCAGGAGCCTCGAGGAGCTCCCCTTCATGCGCCCCACCTGGATATGTAGCCATCCCTCTTCTCTGCTACCCAAACGCTAGAGATACGCTTCAGGTTGTCCGGTGGGCTCGGTATCGCTGCGACAGCGGCGCTGCTGAACCCTGTTGAGGTTCTGAAGGTTAGGATGCAGACGCAACAGCCACGTATGAGCCTGACTACCATCGTGAAGTCCACTGTAAGGCCAGCTATGTCTCGGTTCCTCGGCGTGGCACTACGCTCATCATGAGGTTCGTTTCACTATGCAGGTCAAAAGTGACGGCCTGTGTGGGATATGGAGAACGGGGCTACGCTACGTCATCGCCGCTGAATTCGTGAATGGATGTCTCCGCATTGGTTTGTACCCGTCCATCAAGAAGTTCTACTCCGATACCTCCGACCTCGACCCGGCCTCGTTCCCGGTCATTCTGGCGGCTTCCCTCACCAGTGGTCTCATCGGCTCCTGCTGTACCACACCTCTCGATCGGCTGAAGATTCGTTCCCAATACGAAGGAGGCTTGAAGGGGCCCGATGGCCGCTACGTTACCGGTCGGTGCATCGGCGCGAAGCCTTCGTTTGACTCTGTTGTTGACGGTCTATCTAAGAACTACGCTGCTGGGGTTCTCTTTAAAGGAGTGATGGCTAGTTGCACTCGGGCAAGCCTTGTGACCGGTGCCCAGATAACAACTTATGAGACCACTAAACGTACTCTTAAGGGCTATGGGGTTGAAGAGGGGCCTCTATTGTCAGCCATAGGCGGTATGACAGCCGGCCTGGTGGCCTCTACAGTTGCTGCTCCCGTCGATGTAGTTAGGACAAGGCTCATGAGTACTGATGAATATAACACCGGTATCGAAGGGGCCATCCGGATTCTGAGGCAAGAGGGTCTGCGAGGTCTCTGGAGGGGATGGACAGCTGCTTACATGCGCCTTGGCCCATTCCTCCTCATCAGCTGGCCCACCATAGAATCCATACGCCGCCACGTCTTTGGTTTGCGCAGCTTCTGATATATCCCTCCAACCCTTTGTAGCTTTGTTGGAACTCGCTCAGCATCATACACCGTGAATCTCCTGTCACTCGAGGTCGCTTGTTACTAGCGGGTTCGAATGCTAGTGGAGTACTTGTACACATGCTGGTAGTTTTTCAACTGTCTGTTGATTCGCGTTTCGATGTTTGAGTAACAGGTTGAGTTCTTCCAACTTCGCTTCGGCTCACCTCCCAGTATACCCGCGAAAATCATAGAACTGCCTTAAATTCGCGCGAGCGGCTTAGCTGCTGCACATACAACTAGGGCTTGGCGCGCTGTGGTTTCAATTTAGTAGGCATTTATTAATATTTCAAGTTATCATCATAATGGGCTCGGCAGTATTTACACATCCCTACGACTGTAACTGTGATCAGTGCTTGAGCCCGAGTAGCCGTCCGAAGCCTCGAGTCATCACTTTCGATCGACCAACCGCTCGCCAATGCATGCGAGCAAGAGCCGTGAGTCCGCACCTTTCAGTCCGTTTCTAGCTCGTCTCTATAAGTCACTTTACTGGAGCCTGAAACTGCTTCCGTAGTCTGTGGGACGGAGTACGCGGGAATGTTCGGAACTCGGTCATGGCTTTCGGTACGTCGAATGCGAACGTATCTCCTCTCCAGTCCTACATGACCCTACTGCATACAACTCAGACGTCTGATCATCATGACCGACCCTTGGGAGCCATGACTAGGATTCTCGCTTGATGCTAGTGCCGATCGCGAAGGCAGTGGTTCAACTACACAGTATGCGTTAGTTCTCTCACTCAGCTGGTTCGTCGTACAGTCCTAGAACGACTTCTCGTGGACTAGTCGGTTTTCAGGTAATCGCTTGCTGGATCGCCCTGGCTGTTGTCTACTTCCTCGTGCATCGTCATTTGGTAGCAGTGGATTTCCAGCACCAGCCACCCCTGCAATTCTGAGTTTCTCCACAGCAATTCTTGGTTCTCTTCAGTGGTGTATGGTCGGCAGGTGTCTGCTTACTTGTGGGTCGTTAGATATTGACTGAGCCCATCAACTGCGTAACCGGGATGGCTACGGACTGAGTCAGACCGCCTGACTTATACAGATCTCATCACTACTGGTCGCACAACAACCAAAGAATGTCTCCGTAGCTAGAAGGGATGTACGCATGCACACTGAGACTGGGCAAATAGACAGCATTCACACATTGTTTCTGTGTATGAACTCGAAGTGGTGATCAGATCGATGATTGATGATGCCATCAATTTGTGGATGTCGTTGACAACTCTGGTAACACAATTCCGGAGGCAGATAGCGATATAGGATAGTACTTGAGCTGCCAACAATGGCCCTCCTTGGACGCATATACGCACTAGCTACGTACTTGCTGTCTACTCTACACAGACGAGGCAGCACTGTCCTACCAGTTAGGCAGTTAGCGAGCTATCAAGGTACAGTTAGTTAAAAGGACTGGGCGAATCCTCCCCATTTTCTTGACAGTGTACGTACCAGCTCATTAACGAGTACGATGCAGACATGCGGACGCCGAGTTCTCAAGTGCCGCAAGGCTCGGAGCATCGCACCTCCTACATCGCAGCCATTCTAGCTGTGCACTGATTTCAGTCTTTATAATGGCCAAGTCCTCCACTTCTCCACAACAGATGTCTCCTCGGCCGGTTGACGACGGCAGTAGGGCCAAACCCACCGCTGTAGCTCCAGCCAGGCCTATGGTGCGGACCTTCTCTTGTTTGACCTACGTGATGGCCATCACAGTGGTCCTCATGTCCGTCCTCTTCTATAGGGTTTACTACCAGGTCATGTCTATGAATGTGGCCCTGGAGAGCATCCCGGAGACTGTACAAGGGAGCAAGGTAAGCGATGATTCCAATAGCAGCTTGGTCAGCTCTAGTCTTGTTAGTGTCGTGAGATTGAACCCCCAAGCGAGGTGGAGAACGTCGGCGGTATGGAAGATGTCGAGTTTGTTGGGGATGGTACCTGGGCTATCGTGTCTAATATGGACCCGATAATGACGTTCAAGATGGGACCTGTTTCAGAGGCCACGTGAGAGCTCGGAAGGTCGATGAGAATTTCATGCTCTCCTTTTCTCTCAGGTTTCCACTCTTCGCCTTGGACG